>JAVQKC010051316.1:0-12143 GCA_036025475.1 Philypnodon macrostomus | reverse complement strand
ATTCCTTTTTGAGTTATCGCGTTCACAGCTAGGATCTGCGGACGCGGACGCGGACGCGGACGAACACCGACGTGATTCCATAATATCGGCGACACGCTGTTTTCGCCGATATAATTACTGTTGTTAAAGGGGCCATATAACCTTTTTCAATCTTTCTGAGTTAACTGTGCACACCTCTAGATTATTTTTATTATTATTTGGTGTTTTATATCAAAATGTCTTCTTTTTGAGAGCTGCTACTTTATCTTTACTGAAACAGATGCATGTGCTTTTAAGGCCCTCACTCCCTCTACTAGCCACACCCACGTCATTACTCGAGCCCATGCCAAACACTGGACAAAGTGAGACCTTACTTGTATCGGTGTGAAATAGTCCGCGGGAGGTGAATGCACATCTTTGTAGTTGAGATTGATTTACTGATTTACTTGCGTGTGAATGTTCAGTTTTCAGTGTAAATATGATCAGGTACATATTAACATCAAGTTCGCATATAATGGTCCCTTTAAAGAACAAACTGAACAATTTAACTTAAACATAATATGGGACTTTTTCTTCATGGTGGCAGGGTGGTTCTTGCCTCCCAGGAAGGAGATTGTGTGTTTGATCCTTGGGTCCTCTCCCACCACCCAAAGACATGAGTGTGTTAGGAGAATAGGTAAATCTAAATTGGTAAATGAATTAGAGAGTGCATGATTGTCTGTGTATCTGTGTCAGCCCTGTGACTAACTGTCCATTGTCCAGGGTGTACCCCGCCTAAGGCCCATAGATGCTGAAATAAGCTCTAGTCACCCGCAGCCTCTAACAGTAAAAAGTGGTAGATGATGAATGAATGTTGTTAAATACCTCACAGGTGGTTGTGGGATTTTTGCGGGTCTCCTCCTGAAGTGAAGTCCATATGTGAGGTTCTGGCTGAATGAAAAATCCAGTGTAATTGCCTGTCTATCCATGCCCACCCACTGCACCACGGGACTGCGTAAAGTGGCTGCCACTGCTTTAGAAATAGCTGTCTAAATGGCTGCGGGGAGTTGTAAAATACCCCATTGTCTCAGCGGCCACAGAGTCCGGCCTTCAGGGACCCATTTACTCACTCACTCCAACAAATAGACTGCACCCAAATTCTCTCTTTTCGCACATTTAGTGTTTTTTCCAAATGCTTTTCAGAGACTTGGTGAAAAGTTATAGGACAGCCTTGCCTTACACAGTAACTCTTTGTATAATCCTGAGAAATCCCAAATGTCCTGTCTGCTCGACTGGAAATGTAAAACTTGATGGCTATTGCTTGTTAAGAAAATACCTTGACATTTTAAGTTTGTTGCTTCATTCTGAGTGTAGGGAAAGTTTTTACATTCACTGCTCATTTGCCTCCAACAGTTCCACATAGAAGATTCATTTAAAAGCTAAATGTCACAGGTAATATAGTTGACTTGTGACAAGCTATTCTTCAGGTACTGTAAGGAAAACCATTCTTCTGAGAAACTTTCATGGTATCAGCATATTTTACAGGCCTTCTCTGTACGGTCCAGCACATTCATCATGATTTCAATCTGCACCGGGGAAACAACAATAGTAGTAATCAATTAATCAACAGTTAGGTAGGGTTTCTTTCAGGGGTTGGCCCAACAAATCTTTCACAGACCTACCTCCTTCTAGTTCAAGGGTAAATGCTCTGTTCATTAAGCCACACTGAGATGATGTTTCAGATCAACCCAAAAAACGAGTTCTGGCTCATTAAAGGTGTAGTCAGTAGTTTTTCCCTCCCAGTATTTCTCAAGCCACTCTCTGTGTGTTTGTAACTCTGTGATAGCCTCATGTGTCCAGTAATTGTTAGTGTACACAGCCTATACACCCAGCTTTAATGTGGATGATACGATTTGCTGAACATTGACGTGCACTCACCCACAATCAGGAGCAATTAATCAGATCCTGTCACCGATCTGTAATCATTTACATCCTCGGCTGCATACTATATGTCTGTCTGGCAGCTTGTGAGCGAGTCACCTGCACCATCTGGATAATGGGGCGGGTGCACCAACATGTTGTGGCACAGAGGGGGTCCTCCAAAATGTATTCTAACATCCCCCTCGAGCTGCAATCCATACTCCTCACACCAACACTGGAGCGTGGAGAAGAGAGAGGGCGCAGGTGTGGTGCAAGCACTGATTATGATTAGTAATAAACAGTGTGGAGATTTCCTGTTAGTTGATTTTTGACTTCTATGTTCTATGTTCAATCTTTACATGGTTTCAATGTAGAAGGTTAAATGTAACTCACTCCCTGGATGGCAGTATCCCAACAGCAGTAACCTACAGCCATTTTGAAAACACATTATGTAGTTTTAGAGGCTGAGAGAGTGCATATAAGCTACTTTTGAAGCCACAGCTGTCCTGGGGCAGACGGACAGAGACATGGCAGCCATAGCACACCAACAGCCTCTCTGACCACCACCAACATACCAACCTAACACATAACATCTTCATCTATCCATCCATCCATTACTGGTGGTGTATCAGTGGATGAATGAATGATCACAGGGGGCTTAAAAGATATAGTGTGAGACCTTGACTGAAAGTGGGGACTTTTTAGTTTCATTGACACAATGAGCAGTGCTGTCTGTCTGAATACATGAGATGTGAGAGTGTTGAGAGAAATCTCAGCATCATTTAGGAAGACCCCACCTCTGCAGTATGGGCTTTATCTTTTACGGGTATGTACTCTCACTCGAGGACAATAACCTTGATCACGGCAGCTCTTCACTTCTTGTGAGTGTGATTTATGTTTGAAAGAGACTCTTTCAGGAAGCACAGATAAACACAGGAGGATGCAGCAATCAGTGCCTACAGGCCGGGCTTCCCTAACCCACTTCACCACAGAACACATTCAGGATAATGTCGTTACTGGATCCACACACTTGTTCAGGGACATTTTCAAAAGAAAGTTCCCCAGCTGCAATGTTTCCTCTTTAAAATCAATACAACAGAGGAAATAGCCTTGCATGACCAGAGCGGCCTGGGAGACCTTACTGTAGATGCAACAAAGGATCAACATGAATAAGAGAGAGATGATTTAGTGCATAAACCTGACACGCAAAAGGGCCAGGGATGTAGACGTCCGCACAGAGAAAAGAAACAGAAAATCCTCCTAAAATGCAATTATAAATAAAGCTATGACACGTTGAACTTGACCTTAATATTCGCTCGCTAGCACGTTCTCCTATTTCTAGCTCCTTAATACACTGCAAACGTGTTAGTTGTGTGGTGGGGGTAATCTGTCATCTACATAAAAATGAGAGGCCCACATTGTTCCCCTGAAAAGCTCACCCAACACACACAAGCAGATTAGTTTCAGTGTAGGCCTATGTGTGAGAGAGTGTTACATGGGCTCCTGTTCTTTTCAACACGATTGTCTATGAGCTAATCCGAGCATTTTTATTCACCGAGCGGTCCTATATCAGTGCATTGTGTGTGTCTTGTGTTGTCATTGTGTTTGACCTGCTGTCAGTAGCATTAGTTACACTGCTGAGCCAATTCACTCATTTCAATACAATGAAAGTGACATTAAAGAAATAATGCACCAGTTGTATTCTTTCAGTAGTGTTGGGCCCAGTCAGTCTGGCACAACATGGCATTGATTTCATGTTTTGATCCTTTTTGATTATTATTTATATGAATTGATCACTGGGCTAACATTTTTAATATCATTTATGGTGCTATTACCTTCATGTTTCATCAAAGATAGAGAAAAGGATACTAACCCCAGCCACAAAAGGCCAGTAAAGGAAAGGAGATTTCAGTGGCATTTTTACTATTGTGAAAAAATGGCCCTGTGAAGATGCCCCTATTTAAACCTGGACTAGAAGATCCCTCCAGTCCATAGCACCATATCTTTACTATGATTCTGCACATAGAGCATACTATGGGGTAAAGGTATAATAATACTGCACTAAATCACTTTATGTAATATGTTTACTGCTGCTGCACTATTTGAATGTATCATGTATGTACAATACTATATCATGTGCAATACAAATTCATCTGAAGTATTTTACCACCTGTGAAATACTCCACTCACACCTTATTTAATCCTACTGCATCTTTGTATTTTTCTTTTTTATTGTACTTTTTATTATATCTTTATTATATTGTTACTTATCTCTTTTTTGCACACTTTTTTTACCATGTACTATTACTGCATGTACTTCATGAGTATCTTAGCGAGTCTAACGGTTCTTCCGATCCAAAGCATTTCATTGCATTTTTTGACCCTGTGTTGAATGTGCATATGACAAATAAACTGAAACCAAACCAAGACTGACTGAAGCAACAACTGGAGTCAAGTGACAAACTTTTTGGGGGGATTTGTTGTGTTGATACAAATAATGCAAGTGAAGAAAACAGTAAATAGGACAGGATCAGCATCCACCATCTCGGCTTAGCCATGTGCCACGGGCCAGACCGAGGCTGTAAACCACCGGCAGAACGTGGTGAACAGATGACACCCATGATGTTTAGATTTCCAGGTCAGTAAGAGAACACATTGGTTTTAGTCTAGAGTTGATCATAAATCAGACTGTTGTTGAGAGTGACTAGTTTAAATATACAATTACTCAAATATTTAGTTAGTTCTGAAGTGTTGAACTTGAATGAAAAAGTGCTGTAGTCAGCCCACTGCAGAGTTTTGCACTATGATGTAAAACATATCCTTAGTACAACGTGGAGTCTTTATGCTCAGATTTGGCGTGAATGCTGAGAGAAGGTGATCTAGATAAAGTGCAAGAATAGATTTTACATGTACTGACAATGGAGAGGGCCGACACAATTAAACAGCATTAGCATAGCCGCCCTTTGTTTGGGGTCTGTCTCTTTAGCCCCGTGGAGCTAATGAGTATCCAATGCTCTGGCAGACTGAGATAAGGCCACAGCGAGTGTAGTCCCAGAGCTCCAGTCTTTCTGCGGAGAGCAGCGTGACAGCGAGATGGATGTTCCTCTCAAACCACAGTTGATTACTACACACGCAGTCAAAACATGCGCTGTCAGGGCACAGCTGAGCGGCCATGTTGGTCCCATTCAGAGCAGCTTTTACTTCCATGTAAACAAAGTATATGTGACAATATGTTCATGTCAGAGTTAGACTTCATTTGTGCTGCAGTTTTTCCCATGTTGTGGTATTGAATATGTCAGTGCTCTTCAAACTGACACTGACTGACCTTTAACTGAGGAGGAGTGTGACCTTTGTTGCAGCAAACCCAAGGAAAATAGAGAATATCTTTCAAGTGTATAACAAAGCATCATTCATCATAGAAGCACCATCGAAGATAACATAACACTCACAGGCCACTTTATTAGGAACACTTATACCTAATAAAGTGGCCCAGGTGTTTTGATATAATGTGGTTATTTGAGTTATTGATGTCTTTATAATATCTCAAACCAGTCTGCACCATTGTTCTTTGACTTTTTTGTACCATTGACTGTAAACCTGAGTGATGTGTGTAAATCCCAGTACATCAAGTACTAATGCATCAGTGTGTAAAACAAAATGCATACTATATTTAACTGAGAATTTCTGTCAAAACCTTCAAAGAATGTTTAATAACAGAAGACGTTACATTTCCATATGATTAAGATAAGCTGGCATGTTAACAATGAATCAAAATAATAAACTGGTTGTAAGATTAATTGCATTTTAAAGTTCATTTTGAGGTCAGGCTATGAAGCTTTGGTTCACAAAAACGTTTCGAAACTGACATGCTGATTATTTCATGAGTAGGTATAATCTGGGCGTTGTCTGCATTTTAAGATACATTTTCCTTTCCATGAGACAGTTTGTGTTTGCGTAAAGATTGCTATGTCTGTTGGCATAGCTTGTTCAGTGCTGTTGCTTCCATCCAGGCTATGGACAATTCATCAATCTGGACTGTGCTGGCTAGAGCTATTTAACCATATACAACCCTTACCATTGCTATCATTTTATTGCATTTCATAAAATGTTTGATAGCTTTTATGCTAACCTCTGCAGTGGTATAGATGACCATGTGCAGAAGAGCATGTCCAACTGTCGCCTTTGCCCATACAGACAGGGCCAGGAAGTTTCTGGTTTGGGTCTCGGGCCAATTAGAGCTATTGGTCAGGGATCTGGGCAGAGGAGAGGCACCGGTCAGCACTTTTAGACCACAGTTTGGATTTGAGTACAGGAAGAAGTGAGGTATGTATCAGTGTTTATGCCAGTGAATCAGTGTTAATTATGGTCTGCTTTTAACAGTATAGGCTCAAATCACTTCTGACAGACCACAGTACCTTAACTACTGTACATTTACTGCAATACTCTGGAGGTTTGTTGTATAATGTAAAGTAGGTGGTCTGTCATAGTGTTCTTTAGTATCTCTTCTGGTCGCTAAAGCACCATTAAATCACAGTTTCCACTGATTTGATGTTGTGAAAAACTCTACGATTGCTGTGTGTTTTAGGAAACCTCCTGACTACAGGCCGGAACATATTTTGAGCTATATTTGATCTGGTCAGTCATCATATGGTGTATCTATGAATTCACAGTGTTCAAGCTGCTCTGCTGGCCACTGGCCTCGCCCTGGACAGGCGCAGGTCAGGGCTTTTATCCAAGAGTGGACAGGAGAAGCATCAGTCAGTGTGTGCGCGCAGCCAGAAAGACCCTCTGCTCCGAGCCGCGAGCCAGACAGAGAGGTCATGCCGGGGTCAGGCGGTCAACGCACAGGTCAAAGGTCAACAGACTCCCCTTGTGACCAGCAGTAATAAATGTCACCCCGACACAAGCACACAAACCCCAACCTCTTCATGATGACGATGTGTCCAGCAGAGCAGTGACTGTGACTGATCCTCTCCACTGGCCAGACCTTCATTTCTCACATGACCTGTCCCGATGTGAACAACGGTTAGGCAGTTTGGAATAAGCCCTGAACATCTTCATAATGTGTGCACACAGGGACCCTTCTCACAGCATAGAGTGTATTAGAAGTACATGCGTGCACAAATCAAGATAAAAATGATAGATGGTGCGGTGGGGCCTGTGTAAAAGGAAGACACTTTTGATACTAATCTCTTTCTCCTTTCTTCAGGTGGCCTCTCTCAATAACACATCACACATTCAAACAGAGCAATCACCAAACAATTTAACCTCTGTGTGCTCAGACCTGAGACACATGTGACGCTGCAGCAGAAGAGGCAGTAACTGACAACTCACAAAGCTCCCACTCGACAAATTTTTGAGCAAATGATAACTTTCGGGGCCCCCCTAGCGATAAAGTAATTTCTCCATCTCTTCTGTCGGGGGCTCGGGGGACAGCAGAGGGCTGTGATAATCTCATAAACAGAAGCTGTGTAGATACGGGCCATCTATTATGACCGGGAACAGTAGCGCAGATAGCAGCATTTATTATCTAAGACAGCAGACAATACATTCTCATTCTGTGATACTACTGCTGACAGACATCGAGTGATCCATCTTCACTGACCGGGCCCAGCGACAGATGGAGTGTGAGGGAGAGGGGACTGTATAGAGGGAAGAGAAATATGACTGTGCTCTGCATTATCACTGCTTTTGTCTGCTCTTATAAACTGTCTGTATGTACTCACCGACTGATGAAGCTAATACTGAACAGGAAGAAGCTGTTTGCCAGGCGCTGGAGCTTAATAACTACACCATTGTGATTTTGCCATTTGTCATTTCACTGGTGAGGGTACATTTTTCCACACACTAACCACCAGATATGTGTAAATGTCCTTGTCTCGTAGCACGTGTTGTTCAGACCACAGACCCTGTTTTGTACATTGCAAAATATTCAGTAAATTTCTTGGAATAAAGTAAGCTCGTAAGTTTTGTTCACAGACCGGACAGTGTGTGGAGTTTGCATGTTCTGCCTGTGTCTTAATGGGTTTTCTCTGGGTACTCTGGTTTCCCCCATTAACTAAAAACATAGGCAAATCCTTCAGCTGGTTCTCCTGACAATGATCCTGGCTCAAGATCTGAGAAAGGGTCCCCAGGCAGCGCCCTGCGGTCGCCCACCGCTCCTGGCAGGTTGCTCAAGCAGCACTGGAAAGATGGGTCAAATGCAGAGAATACATTTTTTTATACAAGGACAAAATGTAAACCTTAACCAACTCCATTGTCTTGGCTTACCTAGATGTAGAAGTTTAGTTTTAGAATAGGCAGATATGGTGCAATTCAGCAAAAGTTGAGCTGCAATATTTAATCTTGCACCAACAGATCGGTCGTGGGGTCCAGCCAAACCCCAGTTCTCAAAATATCTCCATATTCCATTAGTTTGGAGCTGCTTCCTCTGCCCCGTATGGCCAATGGCAAACAATGCTCTGTCATTTATCTCCACAGGTTTTTTGGCAAAGTCTATCACTTAGGTCAGCCTCCTACAGCATCAGCTGTGGGAAAGACATACAAATACGAGCAAATACAAACAGGGAGAATAACAAAGGTGATTTTGGCAGAGATAGAAGGAGTGGGGCAGAAAATGGCCCGAGTCCAGCCCAAAGACAGAGAAAAGGTATGAAAACAGAGGAAGCTGTGGCTTGTTATCAGCCTGTAATGACAGATGAAAGAGATGCAATTAGAAAGTGCCATATGGATGATCATATGGTCATTTTATAATTAGTACTGTTTTAAAATAGAACACAAACTAGCATGCAAGATTTAGACGGGTTCATTTGCCAACGACTCTTAAATGAATAAACAGCTTTAACAATTATTCCTAATAATAATGTTCCTTTTTGAAATCCATATTTTGATTATCTCCCTTTGCAATCTTTTGGGCTTAATTTTATACACTTCCACGTGAGCATTTTACACTTTATTATAACATATGCAAAAAGCATATATTCAGTTATATGGAACCAGGAGATATATGGTGATATATAAAGGATCTGACTGTACAATGAAACAAGAACAACTCCACTTTTAATATAGAAGAGATAAAGAAGATTTATCTCCTGGACAACAAGGCCAACCACTCCCACATGCATGAACAGATCCCCTATTGTGGTGGTCAATAATATGAGCAATCTACTCCATCAAGTTAACATCCTACAAGCTGTCAGTCTGATCATCTCCAAAAGCCCCTACTAAACAACATCATGACTTGATTCAACAAATCGTAGTTCTGTAACTTAACCAATAAGACCAGAGACACTATTTAATACAAATGATCATCACAACTGTTTTTCTACATCATCCCATTAGTGTGACTTTAACGGAAGTAGAAGTGGGATACACAGTAACACAGGACACTGGCAGATAGCCCAGGCATAAAACTCCTGGTGTCCACAGTAGTGCTAACCACCATGCACCATAGATCATAATGATCTATTTTTAGGTTATACAAACATTTTACATCAAGTGTTCTGAGTTCTCCTGAGTCCTAAAAGGTCACTGTTGCAGTGTCTTGATGTAACACTCTTCTGTTGTTGAGAAGCCAGAGACAGAGAGCACTGTGTGTGTCCCAGGATTAGGACCAACAGTTTTAACTACTCTGGGCTTATGAACGCTGACACATGTTCAGGGCAGTCTGAAACTATACTGTTTACAACAAGAAACATATGGGAAATGACATAAAGGTTCAAACACAGCCGTATATGAGAATAAAAATGATAATGGCAATGGGTTCATTCAAAGTTCATTTCATTTCTTCATAACACAAGAGTGTTTGTAAACCGTTTGCCCTCTGGGGGCAAATAAAGTTGATTTAACAGTATTGACAAAACATTAGAAGATTTGAGTGGTTAAGTGTGGTAGGTAATGTGTTGCCTGCTGATGGAGCATCAGGAGCCTGCCTCGGGGATACATCCATACGCAATGCTGAAAGGCAATGTCTTTGTACTTTAGATCTGAACTCATGTGTGTCAATGAGAGACAGCAGTAACAGCAATAGGGTGAGGATGTGACAAAAGGATAACACCACTAAAAATAATAAAAACATGGGACTATAGGGAACAAGAGATGGACACAAAGAGACTGGATCCAACAGGATCAGAAGTTGAGAAGACTGGGTGGACGTATGAAAGGTTAGTTGTCCGGTAGAAATAAAGACACAGAGAGACAGAACAAATACAGAGGACAATCCAAAACCATGAGCACATACCAGTGTGATAATGGCAGTAGGGATAACGAGGACTGACACTTGCACTTGTTATGTAGTCCATTAAAGTTTAGTCAGTGATACATGGTCTATAAATGTGTGTTAGCCCAAACTCCCCTCAGTCACATGATACAACAAACATCTGAACATTAAACTACTGCTGCAGTAACTGCCTTTGTGCATCAATAGGAGCTAAATAAGTCATGTCAGCTTCAAAGCCAAAGCCTGTATTTACATATGCTGTGTGTAGCTGGGCTTATTGGTATAATGTGCTTTGAAAGGTTTGAATATTTGTTTGAACCTACATGTTTATACATAGCACAATTATCATGGACAGTAAACATGTGATTGTCGGGTTTGTACAGGTACAATGTAGTCTGAGAGCTCTCATTTTTAAAGACTCCATCATTTTATCTCAATCCTTTTTCTTGTCTCTGCGTCTTTCCGCTTTTCCAAAATATGTCTCTCTTTATCACATGTGACACAACCGGAAAGGCCTGTCTCCAGCAGGTAATGATTTTTTGTTCTTATTTCTGCTTTGAGAGGGATCAAAGTAGTGTTGGTTATCAGGCCATTTATTACCCTGCCAGCCAGCCACTCAGCTGTCTGGGTAAATGCAATCTCCCCTGATTCACACAATTACCCCGAGATAGAGGCCGGAAGAGAAACATCTGTGGTAGCGGTGGACTGGGTCAGAGACAGTTTAGGGAGAAAGAACAGGAGAAAGGCAATGCTGTATACTCCGTGTACATAATATTAGCAATTACAACACAAATAAATGCCAGACACATTTATCTAGCTGACACTTTTTCCCAGACGGTAAAATCCTCCATTATAACTTCATTATGGGCTTTATACAGTGGAGTTATACGTTCTTAACTGAGGCTCTTCACTTCCTAAAGAGCTCATCACTTCCCCACTTCTACCACATTCATTTAACTAATGAAGCATTGTGTTGGTTTTCTAGATCAGGCTGCAAAGAAGAGGCAGATGCTCAAAGACATCATGTGTGTCCCGCAGTGACTAATGTGGCGTTTCCTTGAGGTCAAACCAGCTTCGGCAATTACAACCGTACGCATGTGGAGGGAAATAATATTAATTTGTGGAAGTCTTGATCATACGGGCTTCGCACCATCAGGAGCGAGCATGCTTACAAACACAAACTTTCAAATGGAAATGCTGTACACTCTCCATAAAAGCATTATGTGTTGAGTGTTGTATTGCCTTTCCTCCTCATTCTCTTCTCCTCTGTTTTGGGACACTCTATCCTGTGCTAATGTACTCTGCATTCAGTTTCACAGTACAGCGGGAGTCATCAAAAACGGCAAAGAAACAGGCCACATTTCTCCCCTAGCCCAGCACTTCTGCATGTGTCTGCAAGTGTGCACGTGTGAGAGTGTGTGTCTGTGTGTGCGCTGATGAGAAGAGCTGCTCAGCAATATTTAGTGTTACTGCGACAGAACCGCTTCAGGACAGACCCGACTGAGGCTCACCTTCAGAAAGGACCGAAGTACAATTTACAATTTCACCAATCTCCTGTCCAATAGAAAACAGAGAGAGAGACAACAATGTGACTTTCTGATTTAACCCTTCAAAACCCCTACATGCATAAATGCTTTTTTGGAGGAATGAAGAAGACATTAGGTGAGATGGCCCGCAGCAGCTGGTTTCCTGTCCATTGGACCCTATACACAAGAGGTCCAACTACACTGAAGCACAGAGCAGGTGGTCAGTGGCTCAGGTTCAATGTCCACAAACATGCATTGGCTCACTACACAAGTAAACAGGACATCAATCACAGCTAACGTGATGCTGTCCATTTCTGGGGCTGTCTTTACATCAAAATTTACTTCAGTACAAACTGGGACTAAAGGGTGGCTCCATAATAATTAATAATTCATCAATTTTATATAGCGCTTTTCACAACTACTCAAAGACGCTTTACATATTTGTATTATTCATTCACTCCACGGTCACACATGATGATGGTAAGCTACTTATGTAGCCACAGCTGCCCTGGGGCACACTG
>JAVQKC010051247.1:0-10306 GCA_036025475.1 Philypnodon macrostomus | reverse complement strand
TTCTATATAGTTAACTTATTTATTAGTCTAGTATATATAGAGAGAGAGAGAGAGAGAGAGAGAGAGAGAGAGAGAGAGAGAGAGAGAGAGAGAGAGAGTGAGAGATATATATATATACTCTACTAAATGGGCAAGGATTGGAGATGCTTCCACTTCTCCACAGGCAGGAGCCTCCTCCACGCGCCCCCCCGCTCTTCTTTTGGCTCTAAATCCACCAATAAAAGGTCAAAGCGTCCTCTACTGCCCGAGAATTTCTCTGCTTTTTTCAAGTTGCCAAGATCTCCCACTGACCTCCAATCAATATTTCCATATTAAACAAAACATTGTAACCTGAATATGTTATGAAAAAGCTCCTTTCTGACCTAATTACAGCTGTGAAATTCACTACTAAACCAGTTAAAAATACCAAATAGCAACAAAATAATATGAAACTGAACACTAATGGTATGAATATGGATATACATTAGCAGGAGTAACTTTTCAATGAATTGCACTTTTCATATATATTTTTTTTATATTTATGTGATTTTTGTGTGGAATTATAATATTGTTGTTTGTTGTTTTGTAAATACGTATGTCTGAATACATTATAACTAAAAATAAAACAGACATTACATTCAAACCGTGGAACTGGAAAGGATCTTTTTCAGTATTTTTAAAAAACTTTTTGGTACTACTTGTTACTTCTATTTAAGTAATAATGGTGTACACAACAATACCCTGAGTACAGATTTTCACTATTCCATCTCTGCTTGTATGTTGAATGACGTCCAAAAACACTGTATAGCCCCACCTGCTGTACAGTAGTATCCAAACCAGGAGCGCTTCCATGTGAGTCTCCACACTCCTCGTTCTGTGCATTGTAATTATACATGCAACGAACACACGCCATGGTATTTATTCTGTGCAGAGTGTTGCCCAGCTGCTGCACATCGTCTGATTGGTGCACTTGCTTTTCTAGGTCAGACTGCAGATCACTAACACACACACACACACACACACGCGCACACACACGCACACACACACACACACACACACACACACACGTATTCCTCTCACACACAGCCAAAAGCTTCCTCTGGGGAAGGTGATATGTGCATTATTTGCCTAGTTGCTCTTCTTACTCCAAATCTAAATATAAACATGACTCACATCAAGCAATGCACCGGCGTTTGCACTGACTCAAGATGGCGGCACTTCTTCACCAAGTTCTTCTTTGTTGGATGTTTTTCTACAGCTTTATTGATGATAGTGTAAATAGCACATATATAATTTCTTATCTCTCCATGCAGGATTTGGGATTAATCTGAGGGTAATAAAGGATGCAATGGCAGCTGTTATGTGGCGCTTGGTGTGCTCCAGAGGTGTGATCAGGTGTGGGCGCTCAGCTGTCTGCACCATCACCTCTCGCTTTTCATTTGGTGTGTGTCGTTTTTAGACTGGAAATTAATTATATGTTGATGACTGATGTTTTTGGTTTGAATGCTTGGCCTATTCAAAGCCTGATGACTTCCTCAGAGTGTGACTTGGTTGGTTGTGTTGTATTACCCCCCATTGTTTTTTAATTACAGTCATAAAACAAAGCAATACTAATAAAGATATATATATATATTTTTACATATATAATAGGTAGATAATGTATTTTTCCTCTATTGCATGACTATACGTTGTAATAAAGCCAGTTGCCGGAACACAATAGTGGTGTGAGACCTGGGTCCATAGAAGCCCACATGTGATCCCAGAACACACACACACAACACGCTATAGATGCACAACTGTTAAAATAAAAGTCAATAGGCTACAGCACAAGTGTTATTTTCAGTGTAATAATTTGAAGATCATTTCTTACCTTATCTTTTCTGGACAGTTACATTTACTGAACTGGATTAATTTGGATACTTCTACAATTAATGACAATTAACTAATTAATGCCATGAAGCACTTTAATTGAGCCATTAATCCTGATGAACATAAACAATATCCCATGAATATTGGCACGGTGATCCGGGCATAGGCAGAGGTCAAATAAAGAATGCCTCAATAGCGCCCCCATGTTTTTGATCCCTATGGGACTCAAAGCAATCAAAGAAATAAAATAGACCCTTCCCATATTTGTCATGGGATGGGTTACTAAAAAACCCAGAGAAATCACGCAAACGATGTCTGATTAAGGTGCCCGTTGGTGACATAGCACTTGTGCCAGACATATGGGGCTTGACATCCACCTTGCTGTCGGTGACGTCAGTGTGGCCCTAGTGTTCCTGGTTGGTGGGCTGGCATGTGACCAAATGGGAACCTAAATTGCATTTGCATGTTGCAGTGGATAACGAGCTTCTTCAGGGGAATAACAAGAGTTAGAGTCTTGATTGCTCTAATCACTTACTCCTGTTATTTTTATTACAGGCTTTTTGTATATTCAGTAAAAACCTGTTTTGATGATTTAGTGTTATTTTAGCACAGATCCATGATGTACACTCACAGTGAAAGTAGCAGCAGCTCTGTCCAGCACAGACCAGTTCACATGACACACCAGGCCACCTTATGTAACACACATCTCTGCTGGAAGTGGAGCAGAAAGCCACACGGGCCAATCACAGTGCTCACTCCTCCCACTTACTGAGTGCTTATCACCTTTGACTATGTGCATATACAGAAAACATCATCAGAGAAGAGGAGTAATTTCCTTTGCCATGCAATGGCTGGTTGCGTTTTTATTAGACACTAATTAGCAATCAATATATGATTTTCCTGAAGAGTGCTCTGTTATAGTGCTGGTAATTGCGCCTCTCAAATGTGCTGAAATGCAAATGCAATAGGATGAGCTCTGAAGTTGTGCGGGGCATCGGGAGAGCGTTTTGTTTACCAGGCTTTGATAACAGATAATGCACTACTTTATGCTTCTCATTTTCATATTTCTTATTGACATTAAGTTCCAATTAAAAGAGGAAACCGAGCATTGTGAACTAAACAGATTCACTGACACAGGGACGGGGAAACTATCGAAACAAAGCTGAACCTGTGGAATTCTCAAAGTATAATCAGTCAAAGTGTAGTTGATATTCAACTACATTTTTGTTTACTAAATAAATAAGTGTTCATTTTTGCAATAAAGACAAATTTGATAAAATTGGTTAGTAATGAAGTTGATTTGATCTAAAATAATACTGTAAATACATTGAATACACACACACTACGTAAACATTACTACGCATGTGCAGCATCATGTCATCTGCTTCCGCCCTCCTCCACTGCAGGGGCTGAAATGATCAAAATTACATTTTAGTTTCTTGAATAAATACAAGTATTGGTTTTTGCAAAAGACAAACAGATTTAATAAAATTTAAGTAACATTTTAGAATTTTAAGGTTAGCAGTTGATCTGACCAATATGATGGCAGTTGCCTCTATAGCTCCCCTATAGACTGAAAGAAGAATGTAGTTTTAGGGAAATTTACAAAATTTGGCAAAAAACATCCTCCACAACCATAAAAAAGTAAAATAGACCCTTCCCATGTTTGTCATGGTTTGGGGGTGGGCCCTCTTAATTGCTCTTTGGTGCCAGTTGTGGCAGACATATGGGGCGTTTCGCCGATATACACCTTGCTGTCGGGTACGACAAAACACTGTGATGTAAAATTTAAATAACACGGGTGTGTTAGATTTACTCTTAATTATTATTAAAATCTACAGTTCTATACTCTGTCAAAGTTGATTTACATTTTTATTTAAATCTAACTTTTCATTTAGAGTAACCCTGTCCGAACTGCTGCTGATCGCATGTGACAAGTGGATTATAAAATACATATTATATTTCAAACTGTGAGGCTCCTCAACGCCATCGCGATTTTCCTTAGCATATGTTTTTGAATTAGTATGAAGGATACAAAATAAGTAAACATTGCCTTGTGTGGTTTTTGTTAAGAATGTAGCCTGACTGATGTCTGGTCCAGCCCACACTGAGCGTCTGCCTCATGTGCAGTCTTCTTCTGTTAATTATGGATAATGGACACAAGCAGGGAGGTACAGTCTCTTCCACCCGAACAAAAACAAGTGATTAGACAGAACTGCGTCACAAAGACACAATGATGGTCAGGTCATCAATCAGACTGGCTTCCTTTTTTCTGTGCTGCATCATTACTCCAGTGGATCAGATATCTGCTGCTCCCGTCCCCAGAGTCTGTTCAGTCCACCTCAGCCATAACTGAACCTGCACTGAATGGTAATCAGCCATTTCACTTTCCACACAGTGAGACCGGTGGGTCGCCCTACACAATGGCCTTTTCAAACATCAGAGCATAGTCACTAAAATATTCTTAACTTTGATTGTACCCAATTAACCTATAACTGTGACTACCCCGATTCATGATTTCAAAGATTTTTCCTCATAAAAAGGACGTTTCTAAAGAAGTAGTCTGACAGATCATGGTTCACGCTGTCACAGACCTGGCCACTTTCTCACAGTTTGACACGTTAGATATGCTCCTGACTTCTTAATGAAACATAAAAGGTCATAAAAAGTTCAAATTGCTTGAGTTAGATTACTGAGTGTGGTCCACAAAGCACCCCGTCGCTCCATCACATTCTCAAAATAGAGGTGCAAATAGGCTTGTCAAATGCACCAAGGCTCAGACTACTCACAGTAAAGAATGTCAAAGGCTCATATTCTGGTGAGTGAATTTCTGAGCTCCCGCTGTGAAAATGAGCATTTCTTACATATAGCTTTATGGCTATGCTGTGCAGTCTGTTGTGAAATATGATGTAATGATGTTATCTCATAAAAATATGTGAGATTCTCATATGGGTTTAGTCAGTCAAATGTACAGATTTTGTATTCATTTATCAGTTCTGTAGTCGAGAGTAAAAGAAAATGGTTTGTCAGTTTTAGCATTATGTGTATTGTTTTGCCTGGGTCCGTAGGTGCACAGTATTCCCGGCAGCAGGACTAATTTAATTCTCCGTCCCCCACCACCAGCTGCATTGCTCGGACCAACCAGGCTCATCAAACAAACCTGATTAAAACGGGGCTAATCTATGAGGCACAGAGAGCAGTTTGAGTGTGTCATACATTAGATTTCAATACAGACAGAGGGACACACTTAGGTGCATAATGTCAAAATAAGTGAGCTAGTAAGATTTGGTCATTAAGTTACTGAGGTGTATAGATGTAATATAAGTAATATTTGGTCATTTATGGTAATATATATTTATATTACCGTTGAGACACCCAAGGCAGCTTCTTTAAAATCCAGATTGTCTCTTTTGTGCTTCTGCAAACACATGTGGACTAAAGCTGAACTGAAAAGGATAAAAACTGAAACTGAATTAAAAGGTGCACCTCAAAGACTCTGAAAGAAAGAATGAGTTTTTACTAAATATTTTTTCTACAACTCTTTTAACTTTACAAGTCTGTCTAAACTAATGAACTGGATATAATCTGTTGAATGCATAGTAACACACAGATTAATATACATCTATTTACATCTGAGCTATATTGCCAGATATGAAGTGAACAGCTATCATATTCATATAATATACAGGATCAAAATCACCACATGGCATATTTTTAATCTGATCACGTTGTATTGAGCTGCTCAGACTGTCAGGTGTTCTTGGCCCTGTGGGAGAAGCCCAAGTTTGAGTTTATACTATCTCTTTGATTAAAGCACACTTAAAGGAGTTTCCTAGCAACCACTAAAACAGGGCTGGTCGTGTTGGCCAATTTTTTTCTTTCTTCTAGACAATTCCTGTGCCATCTGTGTCCACTAACAATGCCCATTTTCACATTAATATTGGAAAGTTGTTTTGTCTGCCAAGACATAATTACATTGCATTCTTAATTAGGCACCATCTTGAAGGCTTAAGCTTGCTGACAATGCAGTGTGGCTTAGAAACACGCACATTCTATATAATTTAAAAAATATATGAAAATGATACATTCAGGCCACAGTACAGATACTATGTATTATCTATATTCCAAATGTGTAACTGAGTGTAAGAGCGTTCTCTTCATTTACTGCACATCAGCCATCATAGATGATTAAGCCTGCTATTATTGCCTGTATATGTTTAGAAATGATAAGTGACATGCATTGTTGTGAGAGTAACAGTCAAATTACATACTACTGCATTCCATTACCAGACATTTGAGTTTGAAGAAATCCTCTTAGTGCACAGTAATGGTTTCTGCAGAGATGTGCCGAGGTGAATAAGCCAAATATGTCTCATATTAGTATCATTGGGAACTGCTTCACATTCACTTTGCACCTGTAGAACCCAAATAATGCAATGTGATTGCATGATTATCTTGAGAGCAGACAGTGAGTGCTGTCATTTAGCTTGATTGTGTTAACGTGTGTGTGATGATTAATACCTGATCAAAGCAGAATCAACTGTTCAAAGAGGATCCATCCATTTTTTAGATTGGCACAAATTGTGACCTTATAAAATTATTCTTCAACAACTTTAGCATTTTTAGTATTCAGTAGTAGTAGTAGCAGTAGTAGTAGTAGTAATAGTAGTAGTAGTAGTAGTAGTAGTAGTAGTAGTAGTAGTAGTAGTAGTAGTAGTAGTAGTAGTAGTAGCAGTAGCAGCAGCAGCAGCAGCAGCAGCAGCAGCAGCAGCAGCAGTAGTAGTAGTAGTAGTAGCAGCTTTTCAAGACACTCAAAGATGCTTTACAATTTAAAGCATTATTCATTCACTCCTCAGTCATACTCGTGGCAGAAGCGTGGCTGCCATTCTGCACCACCTGCTTCTCCTGACCACCACAGTCATACAGTCACACAAACACATCCATTCATACTGTTGTCAGGAGTATAAACTATAGTATCCAAGGACAACGCCCACAGTATTGGTCAGTGCTGCTGTGTCATCAGCATGCAGGGAGGCCATCTGAATGGTTATTGGGCCATCTAATTTGAGTGCCAGCTTCAAGGGCATTTACTCTACCTTGATGGTTATTGAAGTTCTTTGTAGGATTTAACCAGACAGAACCATTTCTATTCAACAAGAAATCCATTGTACTTCCTTTAGTCCATTCTCAATAGCTTTACTTCATTTAGTTAATGCCAAGTGCTCACAATAACCCCATTCAGCTGTCTTAATGGTTACGAGGAGGAAGTCTGTGGGGCTCTTTTGCAGCAAGGAAAAAAGAGATGTTTTCTATATAAAAACTATTCTTGCTATGCTTCAGGTCAAAATATCTGGACAATTTGGTACACTGATTGTGCTGCTCCTTCACCAAGAGCTGCAGACTGGTTGAAATGACAGATGTGTAAATGTATTTTAGATTCTTACAATCATTTTTGTTAAGTGGCATTTTTTGGTTGCACAGATTTAATTTTGATTGCACCACTTTCACATTCATCTCTTAACAGGCACCATGTATTTCCAGATGTCATGGAAGTTAGTCTGCTGACAAAGAGTCATCTCAGACTATATAATTAGTGGGCAGAGCATACCAGGATGTTTGTCTACTTTCCAGCTCCAGCACAAAGCCACAAGATTATCAAATGTTTTGATGCCAATCGAGAATTGCTGAGTGACAGACCTGGCCAGAATGGAGCGGCAGATCATTGAAAATCAGACAGTAGAGACCCATCTTTTCTCCTTCACACAAGAAAACAAAGCAAACAAAACATTTAATTATTCTTCCAGCCTCAATAATAGACAGAGGCAGAGCTGGACTGACAAGCCGAAACTTGGGCTCTCTGTTAATGCATTAATTAAACTAGAAAGCACTCCAGGGTAGCTAATTTCCCCTATATGCACTAAGTTAGTTAATATGCACATTATATTTGCAAAGGGACTAATCTTTGTTCTAAATCTGCCCGAGCTTTATTTTTATTATTATTTTTTGTTGGCCTGTAGTTCGTCAACACCGTTCGACCTGGTGTTTTTAAAGCATCATTTTTTGCATTAGACAACAGGACAGGCTGTCTTCCCCTGCTGTGACTTTACCACAGGGCCAGAGGTGTTGGATTTCACAAGGAGATCACTAGACGGTGATCCGGGTCAGTCCCAAAATTGAATCACTTCTTCCTTGTGTCATCCCTGACCTTCCCTGAAAATGTAATCCATACCCTGGCGGGAAAAATGAACAACAGACACTGTTTTCACATTTGAGATAAGGTACAACTTATTATCTCCGCCCAGGAGGTAATGTTTTCGTTAGCATCTGTCCGTCCGTCTGCGACTTAACTCAAAAAACGACTGTACGGATTTGGATGATTTGGATTTTCAGGGACGCTGTGGAATGACACAAAAAAGAAGTAATTCGATTTTGGGACTGATACGGATCATGGTCTGGATGTAGGATTTTCTTGAAATAATTGGACCTTCTCTGCTCTTGTGACCTCCACCAAGGTAGCTCATGTCCCCTATGCGCTCCTAAAACCTGTTGCAGCCACAGCAGTAGTACTGCAACAACTGCAACAGTTGTTCCTTTTCAGCTTCTTGCCAGATGACACTGTTTTATTAGACTATTGCCTCTGTTTCAGTGCTTTTGGTAACCTCTCATTGTATTAAGATAATTGGAATGAATTGTTGTCAATAATAGAAACAAAGAGAGAGAAGTCACTATATTTATTTTTTTTTTCTGGAGGGGTTCGAGTCTCACAGAAGGTTCTATGTAGAACATTTATTTTAGAAGTGCATCTAGGGGAAATGAGCTACCTTGGCAGAGGTCTGCACGCACCGAGTACTTTCTAGTTTTACTGATGAAGTACATCAATGCCTTTAGTACTGCCCACATGCCTCAAGTCTGTCTGCCTTTCAGCACATGGTGATTGGAATAGTGTAACCCTTGTTACGTACCTCATCTGTGATTCACTGCACCTAAATTGGGAACTTTATAGCCCGGATGTCACACAGGTATCTTCCTGCTCTCCTTCCACTCACACTGTGTGCTGTGGCGACTGGTCTGAGTGGCTCCTCTTTCTATAAGCTTAAAACCTCTAAAGATGATTACAGTTATAGTTACAATAGCTCAAGCCTTACATGTCATCAGCTGGGCTTTTGTGGTAAATTTTATTCACTTATTTTTAATTAACTATTATTTACATTAACGTTTATATTAAAATGTGTGTTAACAGAAAATATTGTCATGGGTCAAAAGATGCTGTCACCAATCTCGGCTTTACAGTTACAGTCAGTTAGACAATGAACAATTACATGAAACCTAAAAGTGCTTGTCTTTGGAAGAAGCCTTTACCATAAAAGACCCCACAGTAACAGAGGCAGACAGCTGCACAGGGATCAATGAGCCAGGAGCACTAACCACTCTGTCACCTTGCTCCCCATTTCCACATATTTAGTTAAAACACCACAATGTTTGAGTTAATTATCAGTGATAATTGCAGCAGAACAAAGTCATATGCTAGCATACCTCCCAACTTCACTGCACCACACTGAACAGGTGTATACTCCAGATGCCACTGTAGCCTTGAATAATTGATAACAAGTAAACAGTGGATAAAAAATTGCACATAACCAGACTGTATCACGCAGGAGTCCCATTCAGTCCCAAAAACACTAGCGTTCCTGTGCAAAGTATTGGCAAAACATAGATATTCATACTCCTTGTTGGCTGTTAGCTGACTGGTTGGCTCAAAGAATTTGGCAGAGGGTAGAATAGATTGAAGTGGGCCTCAGAACTGGCTGTTGTGGAGGCTGTCTCTCTGGTGAGAAGATGACAATGAGAATGGGCTCCATGCAGCCTGTGAACTCCAAGAACACAATCACGTTTACAGCACGCTGAAGGCTCAATATCCTCCTGCCGGATATTGGCTTCATGTTCATGTCACAAACAGAATTCAGCATTGTGGCCTAAACACGGTCTCCATCTTATTAAATGTTGGGGCCAATAATATCGGTACAGATGTGTTTTGGGGGTTTATATGGCAGTATTTTTCTAGAGTTGGAAATGTTATGGACAGCTAATCTTGGTGACACATACAGTACTCGCATAGTAAGAAATAGGCATCACATTGTGTAGAGTATCTGAGGCCATGGTTCTCGATCGGAAAAGGGTGGCTTGCCCTCTCCAGGTCGGAGGAGAGTCCCTGCCTCAAGTGGAGGAGTTCAAGTATCTTGGGGTCTTGTTCACGAGTGAGGGAAGGGTGGAGCGTGAGATTGACAGGCGGATCGGTGCAGCCTCTGCAGTGATGCGGTTGTTGTACTGGTCTGTCGTGGTGAAGAAGGAGCTGAGCCGAAAGGCGAAGCTCTTGATTTACCGGTCAATCTACGCTCCGACTCTCACCTATGGTCATGAGCTTTGGGTCATGACCGAAAGGACAAGATCTCGGATACAA
>JAVQKC010051242.1:0-14040 GCA_036025475.1 Philypnodon macrostomus | reverse complement strand
CAGTTGAAAAAGATCCAGCAAAGACTTTTTGAGTTATTGCGTTCACAGTTTTGGCCCGTTATTAATTAATTACTTAATTAATATTCATCAAAGAAGTACCCAAATCGATACAGTTCGGCATCTTACTGGTATGCACCTGTGTGCAAATGTTGAAACTGATCCGGCAATTAGTTTTTGAGTTATCGCGTTCACAGCTAGGATCTGCGGACGCAGACGCGGACGAACACCGACGTGATTCCATAATATCGGCGACACGCTGTTTTTGCCGATATAATAATAAACAAATATTTGTTGAGAAAAATGATATTCCACACATATTGTTTCAACTACTCATGTTATCCTCTAAGAACAACCCTATTAAATGAATGAAGATAAATTAGTTCCTACAATGAAACTTGCATGATCATCAACACTGCCACCAGAAGCAGTCCCAGATACACTACTAATCTACTACTACTACTAACAGATTTTAGTGAGTAAAGTTTTATTAATTTACAGAGATACCATGGCAACACAGTTTATCTTTGAGTGCAAGTTTAAAATTCTTATTGTGTGATTTATATAGACAAAGACCATGCAGACAAATGCCACAATTCCTAATGCGTACACTTAAAGATGTGTGGCCCGGGGTCCAGTCATGGTACAAGTGTTTCATTGGAAAACAGCAAGTGTCGCCCCTTACATCATTTTTACATTTTCAAATTGGGTCCTCTGCTTCAAATGTACCCTTTTTCTATTAAGCCATTATTTCAAGGTCACACTATGGAAAACCAGAGTGCATTCTACCAAGCTCAGAATGAAAAAGATAAACAGTAGGCACTGGATTTTTAGAGCAAGGTCAGAACAGTTAAAGTTTGATCATTAGCGGGCCAGCGGAGGGCCGGCTCTACGGGGCAGCGCTCCATGACCGTAGGACCAGCAGAGAAGATGAGTGCAGGTGTCAGCTTGAGGAACACATATCCTCTTCTCCAGGGAGGGGGCAAGGAGGGGCAAAGAGGAGGGGCAGAGGGGGCAAGAGGGGAAGGTAGGGAAGTGGAGCTAGAGTAATGTTAGACCAGAGGGAGGATCGAGGGCAGCCTGTCCGCTCATTCGCCTGCCCGCCCTCCCCCCGCAGATTCAAGTCTTGCGAAGAAAATAAAGTTTATTGCCTGGAAAGTGGGGGGGTCGAAAGCATGTAAAAAGCATTAAAGCGATGGAGGTGAACAATTAGACAGATGGCCAGGTTTGGGGAAGGAAAGGAAGAGAAAAAAGGCCAGGAAACAGAGAGAGGGGAGAAGGCATATCAGCAATCGTTCAAGGTTTTTATGAGGACCTGACAACTCCTGGTCTCTTCAAGGGCGAAGAGAAAGTGAGAGGCATTGAAGCTTCTCTGGTTAACTCCAGTGTAATCGCTGAGTGTGCAACAACCACCACCACCACCAAGGCTGGGCTGAGGGTGACAGGGCTCAGCGACCTGCCGGAGCAACGTACGACCTATCACTCCTCCTGTTGTAATGATATAATTATGAACTTAACTGGATGTGCATTTATAATCTACAGAATTGGGTGGGTATCTCGTTAATTTTGGGCCCATGTTTAAAAATGACTTCTACAGGCAATGCACCCTTTAAAAAACTCCTCCTGTCTTTCTGCAAGAAGAATATGGGTTTGATCATTAGGCCCCTTTGGAAAGAAGTCCCTTTTTAATTCTAAAGCTTTTCTTCTGTTTTTTTGTCTTATGGTCCTTGGGGGTCTTTTGGTAGTCGTTTTACTGAGGCTCTACACATACAAAATTACTTCTACTGCAACCTTTTGAAAAACTCCTGTGAGCAAGTAGGTTTTCACCAAAACTGCCCTTGAAGATTAAGGAATGAAATTTCTTTTAAAAACTTTTTAGGGTGCTTCACAACTAACTATTTGTTACAAATGGACTACACGTTCATGAGGAAGTTTTGTATTAATGAATCGCGAAACAACATTATTATGGAATCATGGGACCCTGGACACACTTACTTTGGCAGAGAGCAATGAAACTTGGTACAGTGATTCTTCAGTGTACCCAACATAAAATACTATTATGGACCCACTCTAGGGCAGGACAAATATACATGCACTCGTATGTTTACATAAACATATATAATAAATTGGTTTGCAATGTGAGTGTTTTAATTCCATTAGCATGCTACCTCTAACATCCCTGGTTGAAAAGAACAATCTTGCTGCAGCAATTTAAAAAAAATGCCCACGAGTCTCCAGGATTTACAATTTGTGGTTGGTGTAAAGCGTGTGTGCTAGCTTGTAGCTCCTATGGATCTTAAGGTAAGGAGATGTTCCACTCCTGCCTTTTCAGATTAAATCTGACCAAAGGCTGGGTCCCACATTTTGACTCATGCCAGCACAAATATGTCATTTATTTTGCCTATCTACAGGCTAGAAATAGACTGTTAGCCAGCAACAAGCTACTTGTGAAGCTGACAACATAGAGGTTAAGCCTTAATTACACTTGCTGAATGACAATATTAATTCATGTATTTATTACTATATCAGTGCGTTTGAAACATGTCCTGTATTGTGCTGTTTTACACTTTATTTCCTAGTCACCGTAACGATCTAATTTGCTAATTGTGGTTAGTTTGATAAATACTTGTCCTTGGTGTCCATTTCCATTTCTCACTGACGCCTGCTTGTTTTAATGCTGAATACCGTCGTTGTTGAGGCAAATGTGCAGAGAGCTCTACTTTTTGTTACTGTTTGACCTACTTTGACAAGTGTTTATATTTGCCGGGATACCCTCCAAGATGGCACTGGGACGCGAGTTAGACACGTGTACAACTAGTTAGCAGAATACTTCCTGATTTTTCGCAGCAGGCTAAACAGTTGAAGCTACCTTGATCAACCAGTAATAGACTTACCCCTAAGGTCTACTATTGGTTGATTGTTTTTAGGTCCCACAGAGTTCCTGATTTTTGAATATTATATGAATATGAATATATATAGAGTGAGATATTTTTTTCAGTGTGCCTAATTAATAGCCCTCTAATGCACAGTAAAGGCTATTTTAAGTAATTAAAATTATATTTGAAATCATGTATTCAAGCAGTTTTGTTTTAGTTCGTCATTTAAAGCTAATAGATACATTTCCTTTAGTTTTCTTTCATTACATTTCTTTTTTTTTACAGTGTGGTTGTGGTTGTGTTCAGGCCCTCTCTCCCGATATATAATCCAAACAGATGTGGTCTTCCCTGAGTACTCCCCACCCCTCCTGTCCCAAGCCCCTTCTCACATGGTCTAATCTAAGCAGTGCTGTGACAGAGAGGTACCATCTGCTCTGTGCGGGGAACTTTGAGAGAGGCAGACCTCCACATCTGGACCCCTGCCTGTCCCAACTCCTGTGCATTTTTTTTTTAATACCACATCACGGGACGGGTTGAACAAGGCATACCGCTTTATCCTTCTCATAGCAATCCGTGATAGCAGCAGTAAATCCGTATGTTTTTCACATATAAATAGGCATGTCCAACAGCACTGATATTTCTCAACAAAGACAAATCTGCTGTGGCGACCCGAGTAGTGCGCTCAGGTAGGATTGTTGAAAATTATACTTGGCAACCAGTAGACCTGCCTGTTAAAATCTTTGTTTATTTATTGCAAAGTCCAGAATCCAAATAATTAACAGAAAATAGAAAGCCCTACTCCTTTTCACTGCGCTTTCTGAAATATAGAACATAATATTTTTTTATCACATTTCACTAAAGAGCCTGTGTCACTAGTACCTCTTGTGTCAGCAGAAATGCGTTTTGGCTCATTGCGCTGAAAGCCAACTGTGACCACATTAGCAGATTTATCTCCAGTGGTTAACACATGATGCCAGGGCCTTACTTTGAAGTCTATCAGCCTCCCAGTACTCTGCCTGTACGCTTCCTTTAGTGACAAAATAGCCTCATCACTTATGTCACAAGAAAGTCTCAGCGCAAGTCCATCTCAGCTCAAGTCAGTCTCAGTTCAAGTCAGTATCGCTCAAGTCAGTCTCAGATCAAGTCAGTCTCAGCTCAAGTCAGTCTCAGCTCAAGTCAGTCTCAGTTCAAGTCAGTATCGCTCAAGTCAGTCTCAGCTCAAGTCAGTCTCAGTTCAAGTCAGTATCGCTCAAGTCAGTCTCAGCTCAAGTCAGTCTCAGCTCAATTCAGTCTCAGCTCAATTCAGTCTCAGATCAATTCAAGGAAAATGTGCAAATGTTGAAAATGTTTGGCGCAAAAGGTAAAATCAACATGGCTCAGTAACGAAGAGATAACTGACCTGTGTCGTTTCTGCTGGGAAAACCTACGACGGAATGAAAGACTTTTGCTACCACCCTATGCCATCCTCAACATTTTTGAGAAGCAAGCATGAAGCATTTTGTGCTTGCTGTGTTTTTTAAGAAAACATTTAATGAAAATGGGAGGCAAAGTGAAACATAAATTACTAGAAAGCACTCAGAGAGGTAAACATACATCTTTTGAAAAGTAAGATAATAGAATAGTAAGATACGTATTTCCACTGTCACATCTATAAGCTCAGGTAAAGTTCTCAATGTTGCTCTCAGTGTCTGTGTTGTACAGGTCACAGAAACAAGACCTATCAAAAACATTACCAGTGACTTTTCTGTCTTTGTTTTTTATTAATGACCTCAGTTCAAATGAAACTTCATCCAATTCCAATTTACAGCACTTTGTTTAATGTTAAGAGTGTATAGGGGACTTGAACTGCCTTGGCGGAGGTAATCTACAAGGTAGATGCAAAAGTACATCTGTAAAGGAGGACTGTGACACTACTGCAAAGGACTGAGAAGTGTGACTTTACCACTGGTGAAGCATTGGCAGGTGTCGGGTTTCAGAAGACAGGAAGGGAGGGGGGCCCTGTCATTCAGATCATACAGAGAAAATATTAGAAACATTCCTGGATCCAGTCCATAACCCATAATTCCTTGTGTCATTCCTGACCTGCTGTTAATGTTTTTTTTTCTCCCCTAAATTGTATTTTAAAGGCAGGTTTTTGGAAATAAAACTGGGTGCTGGATGAAGAGTTACAGACTAATAGAGAATGACAAAACATCTTTATTGTCATTGTTCAACATGAATCATTATCAAATATAAATAATAGATCAATATTATTTTCTTTTAGTGCTTTGTTGCTCATAAGACAGCTATGACATTATACATAATTATGGATCGATGTACATTGTCGGTGCAGTTACCATTTCATTTACTGTCAAGCAAATGGAAAAGAACTGTATAAAATAAATCTACTGGATGCTAACTAATCATTGTCAGTGTGAATTCTCTTAGCAACACCGTGCACACACAATAAGCTACTGTATCGAATAGAGATTTATTGACATATTTTCTTGATATGATAATCCTTCCTATGATAATTGGTTTGGACACAAGGGCAACAAACAAGCCTGATGTTTATTGGGCTACATCATTGTAACATGCTAGCTGTAGGTGACAGATGGCTTTTTTATTCACAGTAATGGCCTTTGCTTGTATGGAAAAAAAATATGTCCCTATGTTTGAAGAGCATTACCACGCTACGGCATGTATCATTGTTTTGAGTGGAAGTGTAAACAGAGCGGATGTTCCATTAAGTGACGAGGCGACCTGTCTCCAAGCTGCTTTTCCTTCCATTTACAGCACTTTGTAAGAGCATGAAAGACTCTCCTTTTTATAGAAGCCCGCCAATAACAAATCTGTCGCACTTTGATTTATATTTAGACATTTTTCTCTGCTCCAATCTGCCATCCACTTCAGAGGTAACTTCACACTGGCTTTTGAGGCAAACTCCGCCCATTTCATGCTGCTCTCAAAAGTTATATTGAGCTATATTTACCACTGACTATTAGATTAATGAGGATCCGGATTCAAATCTGAATGTTTCATGTACCCAGAGACAGATTGGAAAATATTTTAGCACATTTTATTCTTGCATTCATAATTAACTGTTTATTTTACCATTAATATATTCAGCACAAGAAAGGTTTGCTGCATAAATGGTTGGTTGCAGGGATGACACTTAGAAACACTAACAACCATTCTCAAGGTTGCCTCCCCAGTCCCTATAAGTTGTCCCTATAAAGGGCAATTGGCCTGTTACATAATTATTAGACATATTTAATAGTTTGAGTAATGGTTCATTTATTGGAGAACTCTGTTACTGGTTTAGTTTAGTAGAAGTTTATAAATGAATGTTCACTATTAAGGTAACCGTTCACCTCATGAGCTTTGGTGACATCCTTCATAGCCATGTTTATATAAATGTAATGTTTTGCTGACAATGTGATGAACGCAATACATCATTACGACCTCATTATGCCTTCAGTGAATTTTTGTGACTGATTGGCCTCATCTTGTTGTGCTCTTTGCATAATCATTTTTATGCTGCTTGTACAGGAATCATTCCCCCAGATCACGACGTTTAAATCAATCACAGAAAGAAATGATCCCCCACAGGATAATTACCGCTAACGCATTTTAGTGAAGTATTTAAAAGGAGAAACAAGGACTTTTAACAGGCCTGGAGATGCTATGAAGGAACAATCTCATTTCACATCTTTTTCAAGCCAAACTAGCAACTATAGGCCTTAGGCGGAGAACAGTGACAATGACCAGGGCTGATGTATACAACACAATACACTCTCACATGAATTCAAAAAAGGCAAAAAAATAATAATTAATACATTTTTTGTCTGCTTAATCTCATTTGGATATACGAATATAGACTATACTGTAACTATGGGCCATAGGCGGGAGACACCAATATCCAATCAAATACATAGAGACTATACTAACAGAACACTATTCACAATCATTTACTTCATGGGGCAATTTAGAGTCACTAATTGCCACATGCTTGTTGGTGAGAGGACCTGGAGAGAACACACAGTAACACAGGGAGCGAACTTACAGAAGTCGGAGCGCTAACCACTGAACCCCATGCTACAAGAGATTAAGTGGGACGTCTCCACTGAAGGACCCATTGTTGTACGCACTCCAATACAAACACGAGTAGTCAGCCTGTGAACCTGACACATTAACTCGAGCATGCTTTATACAGTAGTATATTAATTAGCTGTTAATAACAAACAAGCAGAATGATACGGCAGGTCTTTTACATCTGCAAAAAACACTTCAGATGAATATGTATTTCCATGTACGTGAAGAGTAGATTTTGAAGGTAATTGAGTCCGCCAGGCTGCCATGCTGTATTGCAGTGCAGTGGATGAGCACTTTGCTAAAGGCGTGCAAGGCTGTATCCCAAACTCACCTCTCACCCTCTCTCAACTCAGTGATTTATGAATGCAGCTGTCAGGAAACTGTCTGGCACAATCCACAAATGCCTCTATGCTATGTTTTTCTCTTATTTTACGGTTTGGCTTTTTCAAACAATGTGGTTTTACTATTACTATGTGATTGGGGGTCACTAAGATGTAATGTATAATTAACTAAGATCATTTTTGTGTTTAGTTACAGTGACACTGAGGGCAAAAGGGGAGGCGTATAAGGTGTTGAGGTCTTTTTTGAGAGTTGCTTGGTTAGATGCCATGTTAGATGTTTTGTGGGTCTGAATACCACATTGTCATTGGGTATTGTGTATAGCTAAATCAAAACATTTTGAACAAAGGATTATACAGGAATTAAAAAGTTTATATTACAGTTGTTTCAGCAGATCACTGTGGCAAGGAATGTTAATTAGATTTTTAATACCAGCTCAGCAACATAATATACATGTTTGCATATCTTATACAGTTCACCTCCCATATAAGGAAATATGTGTTGTACATAGTGGTCATGTATCAACAGGGTCATATAGGACTAGTAGTTGTGGATCTAATCCCCCTAAAATATTCCAAGCACTCTAAAACTCTAAACAAGAGGTAGGGTTAGCAGCAGGCAGCGCTAATCTGTATTTGTGGAAAAAAACAAAAAAGAGTTTGACGATCGAGTCACTCAAAAATGTATTTTGTATAGCGTTAAATCTGAGGCTGCTCAGATCTGAGTGTGACGTTGTAAAAACAGTTAGTTAGTTAATTAGTCTGTACAGATAAAACTCCCCTTCGGTATCAATGTCTTTGTTAGTTTTTTTCGCATTCGCCACCCCCAAGCACATGACCAATAGAAGCGCTTCTTTGAGCACCGACAACAACACCGATTCAACATGTGGAACCCTGGCACGGGCTGATAGTCCTCAATCACACCAAAATGACAATGACATCGACAAACGGTCCGATTGCAGATTTATGGCTTGGTGTGCACCGGTCTTAATGCAGGAGAAAACCAGCTCTAAAGCAGAATTTATTTTAAATCAAAAATTAGATTGGCAAAAAGACGATATTATGGAATCACACTGGTCAGATCCGACGTGTGAACGCGATAACTCAAAAATAAATTGCCGGATCAGTTTGAAGTTTCACAGGTACATATCATAAAGACAACAAACTGGATTGATTTGGGTACTTATTGAATATTAATTAAGTAATTCATTAGTTCGGATCTTTTTCAACTTTTCTGGACAGTTACATATTGTGAAAACGCTGAACTGGATTGAGTTTGGTACTTCTACGATTCTTTTTTTTTTTTTTTTGTTTATTTAGGGACCATGTACATCAGCATTAATCACAACAGAAAATATGCTTAGTACCAGATTATAGCTCTCAGAACTAATTTCCATCTGCAGTCCCTGGACACACAAAGACACACATACAAGCGTCATCATCGTCATAATCTGTCATAATTATTATTTTTACTTTAGTCCCTCCCCTGGCCTACTTTACATCAGTAGTTACAATTAACTGAACATTGAACCTGCTTTAAATCTTTGAGTGATCCCCTTATGACTCCTGATATGAATATTTCCCGCCCATAACATAGCCAGGGTAAAATTGGGTTCAATCTGGATTTACCAGGACTAAAAGTACAACCAATAGTACCCATACCACAAGTGGAGAACCACTGAATTACACCATATACTGTCAATCTGATCTAGCAAGCGTACCTAAAAAAATATATATATCAAGTGGAACCTACATACAAACATGATGTACTTGACCTACCTGCGCCTTCCTTGATGAAAACTCAAAAGATTGTCTGTGACTGGGTCGAAGTAGTAGGGGGAGACTTGCCAAGCCACATTTTCTTTTCGCAATCTCAAGAAAACATGATCCAGATAGTCGTCCTGTCCGTAGATATTTCCATGCCACATGGACAACGCCAGGTACGCCATGTTTGTGTAGTGCTCTGGAGGCCTGAGGTTGAACAACTGGTATGGTTCCATTTGGCCTTGCCTCTTGTTCATTGCAGCAAGGTCAGTGAACTCTGGATGATAAAGAACTTGAAAAATGAAAAAATATGGTCATCAAATGGGCATGAGATCATTAAAAATGTAATAAATTTAAGCTTACCTCAACTGTGGATAGTGGTTTTCAGTTGAGGTGTTGTTTTAATTTAAGTTGCTTTGTAGAACATGTGACTGTTTGAATGATCACTAATAGTATATTCCATATTCAAAGTGTGTCTTGGGTGGGGCAATGTGGGATGTGTTATGAACATAGTGAAACAGTAATCATTAAATAATTATTGTCAGCTTCAGAAGGAGCTTGTCGTCTGTAATCTGTATATGGAGTTTGATATAAAAATATATATCTGTTATGACTGGATATAATGTTTACACTTTTATGAGAAAATGTGGGACACGGTCTCAATTTGTGGAACACTGGATTTGAGCTGAAAATGCTGTGCAATATAAATACAAAGTAGGACGACTGGTCACCCTAATGTGAGCTCCAAAATTTTACAGTATTTTAAGTGTTAGTTTACTGTTTACAAGTTCAACAGTTTAGTAGCTTAATAGGTTAGCGGTTAATCAGTGTAGTTACATTAATCAATACATTGTACTTACTCACATCTATTAGTATAACATCACATAGTACCCTTTACGTCACTTCGTTCAGTTCTGTTGAGAAGGTTTCTGTGTTAAAAATGTAAAAACAAAAATGCTAACCTATAACAATAGTAATGTGTTTCCAAATGGCCGGGCTGAAGTTCACGTGAAGATGCAGCAGGTGGTGTTACGCCACTTTTTTTCAGAAAGATCTTCTCTGCAGTCCAGTGTGCCAATGTCAAGTTAATGTTTACTTTAGCCACCTGCCATTGTTTATTTTGTCTTTTAGCTCTGATTGGTTGACATTTCACTTTATACTCATGTAAACCAAACAGAAATGTGAAATCTATAGGTTTGGGGCAGTGTTGAAATGCATTCTAATTACCAGGTTAATACATCTGCATAGTTCAGTCCCTCTTGTCTACAAATGACAATTCGCTCAGTTCCTTTGACTCAGCACTGTTTGTCCAAATGCAATGCATCTGAGGAACCACACACACAGACACGCTACATTTGAACAAGATTGGAATATCCTACCACTTACAACCAGAGACTCCCAAACATATGCAACCTTCACAAGCAATCTCAAAAAGTGGAGACGAACTCAAGTGAAGTCTGTCATCACCTAAAACATGTCTCTTTTAATCTTCTGTTTATTTGTTTCTTCTGTCAATAATCTGTCATATTTACAGCTGTATTTGTTGCCAGTGTTAATATGCACTGTTCCTAATACATAAAGTATGGAGAAACAGGTTAGGCCTACCGGCTTCATGCTTGCATTGTAGACTACACCGCACAGAGGTGAGTCCTCCGCCTAAGAACAGAAATCACTTGAGACTATGAGCATTAGTATTTTGAGAAAATAACATCCCAGTTTGGAGAAACAACCAGGAATATTAAAAACCTTAGGTTTAAATTGTGAAGGCAAATAAAAAATGTAACAAAAATAATAAAATAAACAAAGCTATGGTTGTCAGTCTTTGTGTGTAGCCTACTACTACTATTATCATAACTGTATCAAAACCTGGGTTCAATCCCTGGTTGTTGTTTTAAATTTGGTTGTGAGGCAAGCGTGCTCATCAAAGCACATAGAGTAGTGAAATAGCCGATCGGCCAATGAGCAGAGCTTATTTTGAGGGGGACCCTTACCTCCCAAATTGGGACCTCAAACTTTTTGCCTGGATCCTCCTGTTCCCCCACCTATTTTAAAGGATCCCTCACCCCTTGTGACATTTTTTAACCAGAATATGTTTAAATTACATGTAGGCTATAGAGAAAATGCACAAAAATGTTAGATCAATAATCAAGTTAAAATCATGAGGAGTCAGAGTTCCTAAATGAGGACTTATAACATGATCGATGATAAACCCCCTTAGCCTACCTCTTACATGACAATATAAGCACCAGGCCTTAATTTGAACTTTTATGTTCACTGGCAACTGTGGCTAGTATTCTTCAAAAGTTACTAGCCAATTCAGATTTTTACTAGCCACACTTGAATGTTTATGAGAAATTTTACAGCTGTATATTTCCTCAGTGTATGATTATGAGTAGAAGTCAGTTGGACATTTTAAGCATAGTTGGATAAAGTCAGGCTTAATTAGTTAAAATGTATGTCTTCAACCCAACTAGACAAAGTGGCTATTGATAAATAATATTTATTTTACTAGCCACTAACCTGCATTTGGCTAGTGTTGATGTCAAGCCCTGATAATCACTGCCTATGAGATAGAAGTGTCTGAGTAAAAGTAAACCTTTTAAGTAAATTTAAATGTTCCATACTCTGAACTTCCAAAAAATGCTAAAATATAGACTACTTTCCCCTCTGGTTACATAACATGCATTGATGTATGGGCGCTACATTACTGCAGCGGACAATACTCTCAACACTAAGATTATACAACTATTCTGTCCTTTCTCGTGGTTCTACTTTTACTAAACAATGCTCCAATGCTGTTCCTTTAATGTCTTCGCTTGCAGGCATGTATTAGAGCCATAAAAAGCCGTTTGGGGTTTCCTTTGAGTGGGAGGAGGGACCGTCCTCGCGCTTCCATTCGCTCAATGAGAACTCCGCATATCACACACACCGTCCCCCTGCGGTCTGCGCAGCTTAACTTCAAACATATCGGAAATACACGCAGAGAGGCGGGCAGCGCTGAGGGTATCCACGAAGCTAACCGCTCCACGGGACGCACTGGTAAGAATCAAAAACGCCATAATAAAATATACATCCGACGTACAGTTAAAACAAATGTGCGGCTGCTATAGCTAGGTTAGCCTTAGTGCTAACTAGCCCTAATGTAGTTAAACTGGCTCTTCCTGGCAGCGCCACAACTGGAAAAGATAACATGACTTAAAAGTAGCTACCATTTAGTTTACTGTTGATAGGATTATGATTAGAGTTTAGTAGATTATCTGCCCTCGGTTAATCTAATGTATCCATTAACGCTAATTACTCAGTTGTGGTAATATTGTTAACAATAACTAGCTAGTAAGTTGTGCTTAGGAACTGATTACTTTCATGTTTTTGGGTGGGATTGCTTGGTAATTTCTAAAAATGGAAAGGGGTCGTTAATATGATCCATTTTTTTTTAAATTGGACATTATAAAACATGTGGGTAAAGTTTTGTTGGGATGTAACTAGTTGACTATTTCATTACATTGGCATAGCTGTCCTTAAGACACAGCCATATTTAAAAAACCTTGTATCGGTAAAGCTTCATGAAAGTTCGGATCACCACGTTGTTTGTAGTTTCGCTTGTAAAACCACAAAGTTCGGGTTTTTTGAAGAAACTGTTCGTAATAATATGACGATTATGTTGGACTGGTTTACGGGTTACGTTCGCCTGGGAAAGTCTTTCCTCATCCCATGCTACTTGCGTGACTTCCTAGTGAAATAGTTGAGTTATTTTAAGTTGTTTTGGTGTCTAAAGAGCTCGTGAGTACGATGGTCCACGGCTGAACAAAGGCAGTGTGCATGGCGGCCGGTCCCCTCCCCCTCAGCTGTCAACCTGAGCACAAAGTCTGGAGCAACTCTGGGCGAATGGACTTCAACTCCAAATAACCAGGATTTATCAGTGATTATCACTGTTTTATTGTATCAAGTCCTACTCAACAGTATAAGGTCATACACCTGCTTCCTTCTCGCACAGCATGTACTAATCTCGTACCTCAATTCTTCAGAAACAAGTCATTCATTCATTTGATTTGTTCTTTTACATAGTATGCATTTAAAACGTATACAAAACATGTCTTTTGTAAACCAGTCGGCTAATGTTGTCTTACAAAAACATTCCATGAACAGGATTTTTAAAATATATTTAGTCAAAGAAAGTGGACCTAGACAATTCAGAAACTAGACATTTTGTAGCCAGTCTAGTTCACTGATACCCAAAGTGTGGCTCAGGGGCCCATTTGTGGCACCTGACAAGATTTCATGTGGCCCTTTACTTATTACTTACCCTTCAGTCTCTGACAACAGCGGCTCAATAAACCCGTACTTCTCCACTAGTGTCAGAAAGTCACCTGTTGGGTTACAGCATTAGTTTTACTTACACATACTTACACATACAAAAGAACGTTATGATTATTTGGTTAGGAAATATATTTGCATTGAATATATACACATTTAACATTTAGATTAAAAAACACAATGAAACATTGTTGGCCCTTGGACATTTCCTGACCTTCTTATCTGGCTCCCACTGAAAAAAGTTTGGACAGTCTAATCTAGACAGACATTAATCAAGATAGCTGTGTTCAACATGATTGAGGTTGAGTTGACTTATGAAACTCAAAAGTTGTATTTCATGTGCTTTGTTTGATCCTTGAAGTCTCATTGGTGCCCTTTTATTGGCATTGACACTTCCTAGTATAGGCCCTCCTTGCAGCTAATAAATAATTTACATTCGATGCCAGGAGATTATGGCTCTTGTCTAGTTTGGGTAATGGGGACTGTAGCTTTGACAGACCATTATTATATCGGCGAAAACAGCGTGTTGCCGATATTATGGAATCACATCGGTGTTCGTCCGTGTCCGCAGATCCTAGCTGTGAACGCGATAACTCAAAAACGAATTGCCGGATCAGTTTCAACATTTGCACACAGGTGCATACCATAAAGACGCCGAACTGTATCGATTTGGGTAC
>JAVQKC010051216.1:0-22650 GCA_036025475.1 Philypnodon macrostomus | reverse complement strand
TTATTATTATTATTAGTATTATTATTATTATTATTATTATTATTATTATTATTATTATTATTATTATTATTATTATTATTATTATTATTATTATTATTATTATTATTATTATCTACTGCAGCTGTGTGGCCCTCTCATCTCATCTGGCTGTACTGCCTGTTCACACTAATGCTTTTGTAATTGGCTCTTCATTTGACTAGCACTTTCTGGGTTGTCCGAGTGACCAAATTGATTGTAAACTGTCAGAACACCAAGCTGGAGTGTCCACAATGATTAGGATATTTTGCTGGTTTTGTATTTTGTGAGTGTTTGTGGGGTATGGTGTGTATGGGGCAGCATTGGCTCATATGCTAGAACAGGTTGTCCACTAATTGAAAGACTTCTATTGTGTCCTTCGGCAAGATACTCATCCACCCTGTATGAACGTGTTAATGTGAATGGTGCCTTAGGAGGTGGACAGTGAGATACACAGTATCTGGCTGACTGTAGAGAGAATAAATATTGGTCACTTTATGTGCATTATGTGAGAAACATAAAGGCTGTACGTTTGTTTTCTAAAACAAGGTGATACTGGGTCTGCTTCTGCCGCCATCCATCTTGAGCCTGGAGTTCAAGAACAAGGATGAGATGTCGTACATGCCTCAGGAACAGGAAGCCTATCTTCAGGAGAAGGAGGAGGAGGAGCCTGAGAAGCCTGTGAAGGAGAAGGAGGAGGAGGACATGGAGTTCACAGTAAGATCTTACTGTGAGACGCAGTACAACTCCGTGGTGAGAGAACCCACCCTACATCCCACAACTGTATTTCAGGCACATTTACAGACTTTACTAATCCTTTGTGGGCCTAATGTTTTATGTTGATTGTGTCCACAGTCAGACTATACCAAACACATGAGAAGACACCTTTTATTTCCCACACACACATACAGTACATGTCTCCACTTGGGCCATCTGGACAGCTCCAGACAATAGGCCATTCCTGTTCCCTGTCATCTTTAGCAGAGACATTGGTTGTGGAGTTGTAGCGTCTCAGTCTGTCGCCGCCTGTGGGTTCCTTGTATGCACCCCCTGGCTTCCTGTCCCTCTTGTTCTTTGCCCATGCTTCCCTGTTCTACCCTCACACCCCCCTACAAGCCTCTTTCCTCTCTATCTTTCCTTTCCTAGTTCACTTCTGATTGAGGTACAGTACTGAATGCCTAGCCGATTGCTGCCCCCTACACTCTCCCATCAGTGCCGCAGCATACCACTCAGCATGACGGCCGTTGAGCATGGGCTGCCTAGGCTTACAGTGCATTCTTATATAACTATGTCCGCCTGCTGCAGGAGCTTAAATCATGCAGAGTTCGGAGGTGCACCCTCTCACAGCTCACCCTGAGAGCTGGCCCTGGTCCATCTGCATAGATGTACAGCAGGATTAGGACACGTTCCATTTCAATCCAATCAATTGTGAAGATGACACCAGGATCCATATATTGCACTACATGTATAACTAAGTATAAATAATATGCACCTCTATTGTTTCAACGGCTATCTCAATTAAAAACAGGTTGAGTGCACTTCATGGCATCTTTAGAATGTGGACCTCTCATTTTTATGATTGCGTGATTGGCAATAAGTGAAATTGACTGACCAAAAGACTTATATTTTATTTTCAGTGATGGATTAAATGTTATTTGCAAAAACTAATATTTGATTTTAAAATGTTTACTTAATCTGTTTGGCCATTTGAATCCTGTTTATAATTTCTTCCTCTGAGAAAGTCACTTACAGCATCTCCAAGGCTTTATAAACAGACAAAGAGGATCCAAGGTTGTCCCATATATTGATTGGAAATTGAATGCCCTTCAAGCGCAGCAGTACATGCTCTTCATCTGCATTGAGTACAACCAGCAAAACAGAGCCAAAAAGGTTCACTGAATGGGCCATTTTACACATGTAGTCCTGAGGGCACACAGTTGGTTGCCGTCAGAGATAACATCTGAAATGAGTCCTGTTATTTACTGGCTTGCTGCTGTACAAATGCACTCTTGGATACATATGAGTTCCACCAAAAACCATACAAAAACACACAGCGTGCTACACCACAGAGGGAGGTAGTCCTGTCTTATGCCCTGATGCTTTAGATAACAACACTACAATGAATGCGTCAGCGTAGACCACCTGGATAATGCATGTCAAGTGCGGTAAAAACATTGTTTGCACAGTCCTGTCTATGTCCCTTAATCCTAGTCAAATATTTGTCATTAGGTGTGTCTAATCAATTACAAAACAGCACTAAACGTAGATACCGTTGTAGTGACTTACCCCCAAGTTGCTTATATATATATTTTTGTCAATTATTTATCAAATATATTTTTAAGCCACGTCTGTTCTACTTCTGGACTTGAAATACAAAAGTACAAAAAAAAAACTCCCTCCAAGGTATGGTGTGGCTTTGACGTAAAACCATGATCATACAACAATGGGCTTCTAACCCTCTCTCATGGATAAAGACGTGTCCCAGAAAATAGAAACCAAATATATCTATGTTCTTATCTCTTTCCTTTCCTCCTGCTGTCCTCTTCCTGTCTGTTCTGCCTCTTTAGTGTTTGTCTGAGACACAATCCATGAGTGTCTTCGTCTGCGTCATCTGTTTGTATCAACCTCCACTCCACCCCACACACACATTTTGACATTTTGGAATGATGACATTGCCTGTGCTTGCTTTTTATAATCAAAATAGGACCAGGCCATACCCTGCAATTTAATAATCACCACTTTTCACTTCTCTTGTTCCCCGCTCCTCTCTCTCTCTCGCTCTCTCTTGCTCTCTCTCTTCCTCGCTTTCTCTCTCTTGCATATTTCCATCTGAAAACCACCCACTGTTGATCCAACCTATCCCCCATGTTTCATCATCATATCATTGGTGACTCGTTTGCTGCTGTGGGGTCCCCTGTCTGCCCCAGGCAATGCTGGGTAAGGTATCCACCGAAACATCCAGGAAGAAGGATGTCGAAGAGGTCCAGCACCGCCATCGTCTCATCCTCATGGGACGAAAGATCTATGAGTTCTACAATGCTCCAATAGTCAAGTTTTGGTTTCACACGGTCAGTGCTGTCCTCTTGATGGCTCTCTCTGTTACTACTACATTTTATTTTCATGCACAATATAATATCTTAGTAGGAAAATGATGTTAAAAGTGTTTTCTTTCTCACACTGACAAACCAGAAGCAAACAGAGTGCAGGCTTCCACTAAGACTTTTTCACTGAGGGCCACATGTCAGAAATTTATACCGAGGGGGGCCACTTGCTGAGGTGGCTGATTTTGCTTCACCAAAAGTCCCCTTCAGTTGTATCTGTTTTCTGAGACTTATGTTCAGGTTCAGGTTTATTCACTTATTGTCCCTCCCAGAAAAGTGGACTTGGATTATGTAGAGTCAAATGCAGTAAAAAACACCATTTGAGCCAATTGAGAGGTAAGTCCCAAAAAGATTGGCCACAAAAAATTGCTCTGCGGCCCGCATTTTGTCCCCAGGCCATAGTTTGAACACCCCTGCACTAAGACATTACAGCACACTACTGTATCATGTCAAAAATCCAGAATCCACACCAAAAACTCACCATTTGTTCAAATCCCTCTGGTTACGTTTTGAGGTGTGCAGCTGTGAACAGACAAATAATAAATGGCAGAAAAATGTTATCCTTGTCAAAGAGTGAAACAGAAATAGTGAAAAGAATATAAGAGCTACTCGGGATGCACCAATATGAAATTTCTTGGCCGATACCGATTCAACATGTTTAAGTGGGCTGTGTTTTTTCATCATAGAAACAACTGCCTTAGATTTATGTATTAATCCATGAATATTAGTTTTACTTCATTTATCTTAAGTTATCCTTTTTGGCCAACAGGTTACCATCAGTCATCTGTATAGACCAATACCAATATCAGTCAAAATTGTGAATATTGGCCGATACCGATGTTGAGCCGATATTCAATTCAATTTTATTTGTATAGCCCTATATCACAACACAGTTGCCTCAGAGGGCTTCACAAAAAGAGATGTATGTAAACAATAAACAATAAACAGGGTCATTGCAAACAGTTAATAGACAATCAATAACACACAAACAACAGGACTGTCCCAGGACGTCCCCTGTCCTTAGACCCTCAATCGCGGCATGGAAAAACTCCAAAAAAAAAACATTTATGGGAAAAGAGAAACCTTAGGGAGAACCACATGATAGAGGGATCCACTCCCAGGACGGACAGGCTATAGATGTGTCCAGGACTGATGGATGAGGTCCTTGTGTTGAGAGAGCTCAAAATGTGTGTGTGGATGCAGCAGGTTTAGTGGTACATCCAGGTGAATGAGGAGATAGTAGAAGGGGGCATCCAGGTGAATGAGGAGATGGTAGAAGGGGGCATCCAGGTGAATGAGGAGATAGTAGAAGGGGGCATCCAGGTGAATGAGGAGATAGTAGAAGGGGGCATCCAGATGAATATATATATGTGCATGCAATCAAAAAGTATTGAGGCCAAAAAGTCCAATCAAAGCAATAACAAATGAAATGAAAATAATCAGTACACATGAGTCTATACAGATACATGCAGATACAATGGTGAAGTTATGTTGATAAATATATTTCACAGTAGAGTCATTATTAGATTTATGCTTGAATGGTTTCTCCCAAAAGTTGACACTACCTGTTATGATCTCCGAAGAGTTCCATTTTAGTAAGCAGTATTTCTCTGAACTCTGATTCCCCATGCAGCTCTGGTGTCTGCTGCAGAGTCCACAAACCAAAGTGATTAGCATGATGATTAGTCATTAGTATGCTAATCAGAAGCAATTCACATATTTTATTCATATTGTCACTGACTTGTTTTTCCTCTGTGTATGTCTCACTTTATTTGACAATTGTAAACCCCGACAGACCTGTATGTTTTTATATACTATGTCATAGCATGTAAGGCCTATACATATGGCGCATCTACAATTAAATGTTGATTAAATCACCTTAAAAATTGAAAGCTCTGTCTGCAAATAAGAGGAATTCAATTTAGTACCTAATTATTGGGCATATGTGAACTACCACTCGCCATTATATATTCACAGCTCCGTACGGCAGTAGACCTTCATATATTACTCTTTGTATCCCTCTGTGTTGTGACGGTCGACTCATACAGCCTGGAGAAGCTGAATCCACTTCAAGGATGCATGTTTTATTTGTCTGCTCTGTGTAGTATAGCATTTGTTTAGCATGACCTAAATTACTGTGAAGTGAGTGCCTCAGCAGCTCTGTCTCGCCTCTCCCCACAACGACATTCTTCTCTCTCCTTTTCTCTTTCACTTTATCTCACACGTACAAAGACACACACGCTTTACAAATAAGAAAATCCAGCTGAGAGGACACTTTATGTACCAGTCTGATATTTCCATTTGTGCTGTTGAAGTATTGAGGATATGGCAATCAATGAGGAGATTTCTCTATCTAATCTGTCTAAATGAATGCAATTTAATTATAATAACATGTTCCTGTTTCTAGCCATATATATATATATATATATATTTTTTGGCACTGCCAGAACTGGGGCAGGTGATCTGCCACACTCCTGTGTGGTGTGCTGCACACTGTGTGGATTTAGTGAGCATATGACCTCCATGATAACCAGGATGGGGCACTAAATTGCTTTAAATTTTGTACATGTGTTGCTAGGCAACATCATAATCGTCTCTGACTCTCCATCCTTACATGGCTCTCTACTGGGACTGCTGTGCTGCTATCATTGAAAATGGTTAATTAACTTTTACAAAAAGTCCATTAATGGAACAGATTAGGCTTCTGAGGGTTAAAAGCACATCTAGGCTACCAAGAGCTTCAGAAGTGGCTTACTCTACAGATGCATTTACTCTATAGCGTAAGCGTTCTCTCTCTAGCCTTAAATAAATGAAAGGTATACACAATTATAATCCTGTTTTATTTAGTTTTCAGTAGCCCACTAGTATTATAGATTTATGAATGGATTATTGTTGTTCATTTAAATATGTTGAGTAATAGAACATACTTTATAATTACACACATACTTAATGGAGGAAGTTCGGCGGTAGCATGTTGGTACATCATTGGCATATTGTTTACCTGAGACAGCAGAGCACATAATACAACTACGTATCATTAAACGTGATAAGTGGAGAGAGACCATCATCGGTGTCGCCAAAATCACAGAGCTCTTTAAATTCATGCTCTGACAGAAGTCTGCAATCCTTCCTCACCACATTGCCCCTGCTAATCCCCTCCATTCAACCACATCGCTATGGAAACTGACTGGATGTCTCACCCTTGCTGCCTAGCTTGTGCCATGCAGTCATGTCTGCCGCTGACATGGAGGTTGTATATGTCTTGTTCACACTAGATGAGGCTTGTCCATAAGCTGTGGCATGGCTGTTGTTACTGGCAACCATATTTATGTTGGCCGACTATAAGGTTGCAGTATAATGTATTTTAAAATGTGGAAGTTAGCTTTGTAAGAGACAATCCTATTAGAAGATGCGCAAGAGTAAGCAGCCATGTGAAAGGAAACTTCATTGCTTGGCTGAGAGAGTTGGAGGTCGATGGAGCAGCACATTTTCACACTCCTGTTCCCCACTACCTTTTTCATTTATTTGCCTCTTCTCTGGCTAAATTGCAGGAGAATATTTGTCATGGTTTTAAAAGGTTTATCAGCTTCAAAGCCGAGGGAAGCTGGTCGTCCAAACCTGAATCCTTCCAGCGCTCACAAGAATGGGTTAGACAGAGCATGTGGACAAATTTCCCAGCTATAAGCTCCCAATTCGGAGGTTCTACACACAGCTCGGCAGAAGCACAATTTGCATTTGCCTTTGACGTCAGCTCTAATCCAGCCAAACCGCTTCTTCAACCCCCTCAACATCGTGGAGGAGAGCTGCGCTAATTGCTAATTACAGTAAAAAGATGGTTATGATCGGTGGTGCAATCAGCTCAGTCATTGCAAACACTGATAGCATTGCAGCCCACAGGTAAACAGCGTCAGCAGCCCTCACAGCCCTCTATTGTACCTTATACGTCATTGGATATTTTAGGTTGTTTTGTAAAATACGTAAATCATCAGAATAATGCATTTGTTTTTTTTTTTGTTGCTGTCATACTTCATCTTTTCAGAGAAGGGCCATAAGCGAGGACTTGAATTACCTGCCTGGATGGCTCTGTCGCACAGCCCCATGAACCTAGACTCTTGCCATGACACTGAGGTTAATTAGGTATCTGTATACACTTCAGTGAATGCCGTTTTCACTACTACACTTTATGGTAATATCAGATCAATACATTTATTATATACCTTTTAATTACATGCTATTTTCCTGTAATTAAGGATTGATTACTGAATTGTGAAAAAAAGAATATTAATATAAATAATATTCCCACAATCAGCACTCTTTAGCATAAGTGTGGACTTTTATTGTGTATTAGGAAAAAAGCATCTATATGGATGTGTCTTCCATCTGGTTATATATGGATACAATTTATTAATTATTCTTAATATCCACAAATTATACTCTTGTTAAATATGACTATTATAAAAAAGAAAAAGAAAATAAAAACAATAAAATGAAAATATAAAAAAATATTATTATTATTTAAAACAAAAATGAATTCTGTCTTTTATTTTATGAAACGATTCAGTTTTGGTTGTGTGAGTTCACATTCTGCCTACTCTAGTAATAATTCTTAGTCGTATGAGTCGCTAATAAGTGAGCTGATGCTATTTAACCTTTTGTGCCATTTGAGGATAAAGACCAGAGCTCACAGTTTGCTGCAGACGTGTTAATGCACTGCTGTCACAGTCAGACATGACATACATGAAGACAAACCCAGAGGTTGTGAGTGCGTGCTGCATGTCTGACACCGTGTGGGTTTGCATAGACCTTGTGTAATAGGCACGTGTGAATGTGTGTCCTGGCACTATTAGGAATGATCATTGCTGAGCATCGGCAGAATGATGCAACACTTTGAATGTATCCATCTCCAAAAATGGGACAGAGGCATGAGCAAGAGATGAAGTCACTTCATTTAGTTGTTGGCAATGGCATCAGGAAACATTGACCTTTCGTTGGTTCCTCGGGGCCGTGTAGTGAGTCACATGACAGGCGGATATTTACAGTGCCTCTCGTCACTGGCCTTGTCAAATCACACACACTTCACTGGAGCCCAGTAGGCCTTAGGCCGGACTGCATCCACACACACAAATTCAAAGGTGTTCTTTTTACTGTGCTTTTAGTTGAGACCATTATAGCATGTAAAGATACAACATGCATGCTCTATCTTTACATGTTTAGGATTATTGTCTGAGTGTAGAGGACGGGACAGAGTATGACATCGAGCAGACTGTCTGCAGGATCAATGAGTTTCAGGCCAATTTATCGAAGTCCCCAGAGGGCATTTGTTCCCAGACACTTCCATATTCTGTATCTAACAAATACAAGGGCAAACAGCTGGAACATGTCTACATACATATCAAGATATGATTTATTCTATAATATTTATTCAAATGTGTTCTTGACAAAATATATTTAGTTACATAAATTGTTATAATTTATTGTAAACTGTAAAAAACAATTAATTAATTTGCATGATTTTGCTGAAGGCATTTTGTCTCAGGAGCTGAAGGATGTTTTTTAGCCTTTGAGCTTGAGGTAGGTATAAAAGTGTTTCATTTATTAAGATCCATTGTTTTATCTTGAAGAATAGAAAGAACATCATTGCCGAGGAATCCTGTAGATATGGTGATGGTTTCCTTCTCTCATAATAAAGTATGCTTCATGTGAGAGAATACATCACTGTCAAATGTTGTACTGTATATTAAACAATTGGATATAAATTACCCCTGGACCAAGAGATATGACTAGCTTTCTCATGACAAATGTACTCTGAGCATGATAAGCGTCAAACGCTGCAGCTCCTCATGATACACACATGAAACATATTTCCTGTCTGGCTCGGGGGGTTCATCTTCCATATATCTATCTACAGGGAAATCTCTTCTTGAATATCGTCACGGTTCTGGAGGTTGGGGGAGGTATAGAGGGGGTTGGTAGGATTGGGGCTAGGCGACTTGGTGGTCCAGTGGACTGGAAAACGCTGCCCCCTGGCAGGGAGGGAGAGCTGGAGCTAATGTGGACACTGGCTCATTAGAGCTCTGATGTAAGGAACACTGTGTAATGCTCCGGTCCAAAGGGCCTACTAGACGCACAGAAGCAAGTTCAGAACAGTCCAAAGACAATCTCTTGATTTGGTTTGGTTCTGCCTCCACTTACAGATTGGGCCTCCCTGATAGAGCACTCACCTGGCAGACAGAGATGTTTTCATGGTGAAAAAACATTGTGTATCAGTCATAAGCAGAGCTTTGCAGGCTGCCACAACAGGAGCTGCTGACAGGTTGGTCATCAATAGAATGAGGAAGAGAAATAGAGGGTGAAGGAGAATAGAGACAGAAAGAGGCTGACAGGCTGCGTCCCCCTCCTCCCTTCAACAATCAAGAGCTAAGGACACAGGGGGAGGAGGAAATGGAGCTTCAGACCCAGGCTTCCAGCTCAGCTGCACGTCAAGCCCCTCACTGATCTCCAACCATATTTACATTGACATTCTCTATGCCACATATAGAAGTGGATCTCTGATTCTGTACAGGTCGCATGAGATCATATGCCTTGACCTATTGCTTATTCAGTATATTTTCAATCTCTAGAGAAGATTGTCTGTATGATTTTTAAACCACCAAGTTGTACCTTAGACTATTATGTAAAGTGACAACTCGATGTTGACTGCTCTTGGTGAGAGCTGCTAACATGTAACTATAGAACAGAAAAGCACAGAACATATATAACAGTGGCTCTGAGGACAAAATGTAGTAGCAGGGAACATTGCAGGAGGTGGTGGGGGAAATAGCCCCGCTCATCTCCTCTCATTTTCTGCCCGCTACTACCCGGCTGAGTTTCTATGGCAACCCCTCAAAAAGCGGTGTGTGGTGAATTGTGGATTTGAGATGCGCTGTCTGATTGCGCTGTGTGGAGGAGATGGCGGGCTCTTTCGTCAGCCTTCCTGTGTAAAAAGGAAATTGGTGGAGAGCTCCAATGAAACAGCAGCAGCCCATATGCTTTTCTTTGATGTGTGTGCCAGTCTTAAGATCCTACAGTGTGTATGTGTGTGTGTACCCATCTACAGAGCTGTACATTGTAGTGCCCCCCGCAGAGCTTCTCATCACTCCTGGCACCCTCGCCACCGCCTGCATACGCCTCTGGTCTCAATGTGTCTGGCTGACCATGAACTCATCAGTATGCATTGGCTTTCATCTGTTCCAGCGGCCGCATAGACTACACCGCCATGTGTTTTTGTGTCTGCAATTGTGACAGATAACTGAACAAAATCTCTGTAGCCCCCTGCGCCCCCTCCCACCTCACCTCAACACAGTGTGTGTGAGTGAGCTGCAGAGATTTCAGCTTTTTGTCGAAGCATCTGTGTGAGCCCAGGACATGTATGTTGAGAGCTGTGAGCTCTCTCTGCTTTGCTCTCAGTGGCTGTATGATGCTTGTAAGCTGTGCCAGGCCCCATTAGCATCCCATTATAAATCAGCATGATCACTCGTCACTTAGAAAGCCTGCCACAGCGTGCTCTGTGTGACAGTGTGTGTGTGTGTGTATCACGCAGTCAAGTGATTGAGATGGCCTTGTTTCAGAAGTGAATCAAAAATGCTGCAGAATCTTGCACTGTGTACAATTCAATTCAATTGTGTCTGCCAGTGTTTGGTTTGTTTGACCCAGATTTCTCACCTACCCCACTGTTGATAAATTTGCTATCTGGAGGCAGCCTTGTGCAACAATTTAATTTAGTGGATACATAGCAAGCAGCACCCTCTGCTGACAGAGATTGTGTTATGCACAACATTGCAAATCTATGTCAAGTGAAAACTAAAAATGATGTTTCTTTATAATCTATGCCATTTTGTCACAACCTTTGAATCTATATCACTGTTCTTTTCTTGCAGACACAACCGTCTGGATTAGAAGAGTGAGCAAATCCTGCAAGCCAAAACAATCTTGTCCTGAATGTCTTATCTTTACCCGTTAGTTCTGGCTTTACAAACAATAGCAACTATAGTCACTAGAACTTGCTCGATAAAGAACTGAACAGACTCCTGACTGTCTTGGTGTGCTGTAAAACCCTCTTAATGAATGTCCCTGTGCACGTCTGGATTTAAAACCTCGTGAACCATGTGTTAACACCTCACTCATCTTTCAGTGCCTCTGTTCTGCCTTTATGATCTCCTTTATCACATTGCGGCCGACCCCGGTCCAGCGTCTCCAGCTCAGGTCTACCGGAATGTTGAGTGTCTCTCCAATCCTCTCCCTGGAGATTATCCATCACCATGCATGCCCCTCTCGCCCCATTCCTGTCCAAAGTATGTCCTCTAAGAGCTGCTGCATTTTTATCTGAGCCCGGTGATTGTGACAGATTGGCCAAATGACACACATACACAGACTCACACCCACTGGACGGACACATGGCCGCTGGGGCACCGGTGGAGGGGTCAACCCAGGGAGGGACCAGACAAACACCGGGGCGGCAGCAGCTATAAAAGCCTGTCAGGACCACTCCTGTGCTCTGCTCTGAGCCCGACTGTGCCACTTCCACCCTCTGTGCCTGGACCGGCAACCAGCTTTCATCATGAATGACATCTACAAGGCAGCGGTATGCTAAATTTGGCTAAATTATAATTACATTTTGTTTTGTGTCATTATGTGTGTGACTTTCCATTTTGTAATATAAACTACATCTGTGATTAGTTTCCTTGATTCCCTTTTCTATTTGTAGATATTGTCCTCAATATACTTTTTTATGAGTTGGCCATTATTTGTTTGCGTAGACATATAACATGACTTGAATAGCTGACAAATCCCTGTTGACGCAGCTTGCACATTGCCTCCATCACTAGCTAATAAGAAACCTCCATGCCATATATGTCTCTCCTCTTCCTCCTACTTGAGCCCTATCAAGACTGATAGGAGCCACTCGGGAGGTCACTAACAGGACGGGCCCCAGCTCTGGAAGCCCCATTCATGACTTCAAATGGAACCGTCCTGCTTCAACCTGGCTAATTTTGGCCACGGTTGCTCAGACGCTGCTGTGTTCATGTTTGTCTGGTGCCAAAGAAGGGGTTGCAGGTTTAGATAACCCCCCCATGGCTGGATTCCTGTATTATCTGGGAGCCCGTGATGCTGTGTTGGGTCCGCCACTGCCTCAGCGCTCCTGCCGGCTGTCCACTCCACTCACATTGCAAGTGAACGGGGCGACTGACGGGCCAGTTCAAACGCAGGAATGTGCATTACATGTGTTTGTTTGGATGGCTCTTTTCATATATCATCACCACAGGGGCGTGTGTGTTTAATTTATAGTGGTGGACAGACAATAACTCTTACATAAGCAGCTGTCTCCCTCTCTCATTCGTGGTAGCTTTTCCAGGATTACTGCTCCATTGTTGGGTCCGATCCACAGCTATGCTAATTTAATGCACTGTGTATTGTGTCCTTTATCTGTAGTTCTTGATCCTTGTGTTCGTGTATTTTTAACTCCTTCACTGATTGGCAGAAGTGCACTAGGTCAGGAACAGCAAGAGGTGGAAGAAGGACTGAAGACCTTTACTGAAGATAATGTATGTGCAAAGAAAAGAGTAGAAGTAATCATTGGCGGATGTGAACTTCATTTACGGAACTCGAGGGTTGCAGGCGCACATGCTAACCCTCTGAGATAAATCATACTTAGACAGATTAGATAGATCACTTTTTTAATCCCAACAGGGCGGCTGCATCACACATACATTAAGAACATTCACAACATATAAAATCATATAATATTAGGTTCTTAAAAGATAAACTAATATATCAAAATTATACAGGCCATCAGGTTCATAAGTGCTTTAGTACCCTCTCTCCCCCCTCCCTTCAAAATAGATCTAATTTGTTAGAGAGCCGCTGCGGTGGTGCAGTGGGTAGATGCTCGCCCTTCAACCGGAGGGTCGGTGGTTCGAGTCCCCGCCTGAGCACACGCTTTCAGGCCCTCCCGTGGACCCACCACCTGCGGGAGGTACCCTTAAAAGGGCTGGTGCAATGTGGATCGGGCGGTGGTCGAAGGCCAGAGATCCCTGCTTAGACTGCTGCCTCCGCGACCCGGTTTCGGACAAGTGGAAGAAAATGGATGGATGGATGTTAGAGAGATGTAACTGTACCCAAGTATAAAGTAGTAATTTTCTGTCTATAATAATGTGTTGTTATTTACAGGTTGAGCAGCTGACAGACGAACAGAAGAATGGTGAGTAAATACGATTGACCTGAACATGTATTTGTTTTGTATTTGTTCCACCATCCGTCCTTGATTCCCATTCTCTATTTCTGCTTTACCAGAGTTCAAGGCGGCCTTTGACATCTTTGTACAAGATGCAGAAGATGGCTGCATCAGCACCAAAGAGCTGGGGAAGGTGATGAGGATGCTGGGCCAGAATCCAACACCAGAGGAGCTGCAGGAGATGATCGACGAGGTGGATGAAGACGGTATATCAAGTGTCTCTGATCGTATCAAAGAGCCTACATAGTGGAGCCTTGTTCTTACCATTTACACTGTATAAAATAGATTACACAAATTAGATCAATAAGTGCTAGTGTCTTAAGCGTCTACAAGAGAGCTGTCTTTTTGGTTAATTTGGTTCAGCTACAGTTCAGCTACAGTTGTACTTGTATGGTAACTGTATTGTATGTATTGTCCATAGGGAGTGGCACAGTGGACTTTGATGAATTCCTTGTCATGATGGTAAGATGCATGAAGGATGACAGCAAGGGGAAGTCTGAGGAAGAACTGGCAGAGCTGTTCCGCATGTTCGACAAGTGAGATTTTACAGTTATTATTTTAAAATAATAACTGTGATTGTGATAAAGAAACGTGCACAAACAATTATCTTCATGTTTACTGTGTGCATTGACAAAATGCCAAAAGGCTGAACAGAGTACTGCATTTAGTTTGCCCTTAATGCATTTGGCTGCAGAGAATATTTCCAACACCCACTCCATCTTCGCCAGACACCTTGTCTCTGCTAATATATGTATTCAATCTGATGCTTTGACACTTACCAGTTAATGCATCAAGGATTGTTCAAACCATATCTAAACCAGGACTGAGTTTCATTCCTAGTATAATCACACAGAATAATTGGTTTTCCTAGTATCATTTTATTTGACGAAAAACGGTTCTAAATTTGACCCATGTTTAAACTAGAACTAAACTAAATCGTAAACCTGGTAATATCTTAGAAATGCAGATGGCTACATTGACCTGGACGAACTGAAGATGATGCTGGAATCAACAGGAGAAGCAATTACTGAAGACGACATCGAGGAGCTGATGAAGGACGGCGACAAGAACAACGACGGCAAGATTGACTACGACGGTAAGAAGCTAACCGTAATGATTCTCTTATCACTTGTTAGCAGTTAATTTGACCAAACAACTTGATTTTGGCCTGGGATTTTTCCAGAGTTCTTGGAGTTCATGAAAGGAGTGGAGTAATCGGGACAGAAACGGCCTTTAAGATCCTTATTTTTGTAATTCTGTGGGACTTCACGGTCAAATGTGGAAAAAGCGGAACCTGATTTTGTGGATGCTGTCGATTAAACCTTGGACCGACTTTGCAAGAATGAAGTGAACACTATGTTATCAGGATGTCTTGTTTTTTATACCATCTCTTGCATTGTTGTAAATACAGTTTGTAACTAATTGTGGTGTCTGTTTGTGTGAATGTGCCGGGTTTTGGAGTAAAGCTTATTCTCATATTGAAACTGATGTTAGACTTGTTGATGAAAAGACATACACTCTTTCCTTCTCCTCTGTGACTGCATAGTATTTCTACCAAAAATGTTGATAATAAATAATGAATGCATTTGTCAAAGCATTTGAGTTTTGTTTTTCATTCATTTATCATCTTCTACTTATTCTTGTTAGATGTCCAGGTGATGGGAGCCAATCCCAGCAACTATGGGCCTTAGACGGGGTACATCCTGGACAGTGGCTAGTTAGTCGAAGGGCTGACACATTCATATCTATTACTATTCATGTCTTTGTGCGGTGGAGAGAACACAGGAAGGGCACCCACAGATATTTTGTTTAGCCTGGCCAGAGAATCTTACCCACCTTAACCATCTTGAAGGCACACTCCTCTGCCACTCTGCCCCTTGATTTGAGTTCTTGTTTTTGTTAACTTTCTGCCTACATATGTCTTCATTTTTCAATATTTATTTTCTATTGTGTCACAGCATGTCAACTATTCAAGGTTACAGTGTTAGTGTCCAGTTACGGTGTCTATTGAGGCGAGCTATTTCGGGCTAATCATGTTAGTGCCCATGTTAGGGGATCTGGATTGACCCACACCAGTTGACAATCACATTCCTTTGTCCAAATAAAGCGTGAGATTAGACGGTGCTATAGTTGTTCCACCTCTCATCCGGAGCAAGCTGTTGGGAAAAAAGTGTATCGATTGCATCGCAAATTCAGGCAACTTTTTGAAATGCCCAAAGACCTTTGATTCTGCGTTCTGAGAAATGTAATAATACTCACCAGGCAAGAAGGCCCAAGTCAGTTGTTCAATTTCTCAGGTTACAATACTAAGCAGGAATTATGCAGTTAACTGATCCGCCACTGGATGTCACCAAGAAAGCATTGACATTTTTGTTTGTTTGAATCACAGGCTGAAACAAACAAACAAAAAAAATTGCGAATCAGACATGATTGATTTTCATGGTTTTAGCAGAAATAATAAAATATTGGTAATTTGTTACAATATAATAATAATAATATTTAGTCCACACTATTTTGGCTTCATTCAGACAAAATAAGCAAAGATAAACAGTATCTTTTTAGTTATTTTGTTTGCACCAACATTACATTCACAAACATATTATAATCATATTATTTCATATGACAACACATATGATAATTTTTACTAATTAAAAGATGTAACTAAATCAGCCAAACTAGAAATTAAAAAAGACTAAATCAGGTCTAATAGCTAGGCCTGAATTAGGTCTAAACTAGGGCCAAATTGGACCGACTTCGAATCAGTGGCACATATATACTGCTTCAGACAGTGTCGGGAGTCTTTTTCTGAGCCTGTGACGTGAGTCGTCTGTCTGATGACAAAACCATGTCTTTACTTTCTCTCATATCCCCCTATCTCACTCCCATCCCTCTTGTTTAATCTGGTCACTGTCAATACAAGCCAGACATGATCTGACTAATAGCCTATACTTAATAGTGGACCACCAGTGCATGTCCTTATAAAGCATCAACCCATGTCAGACTTGACGTAGTGCTTTTTTATGGCCCAGCTTAGACTGCTCTCACTGCCTAAGTTGTCCATAAGCCTTTGCCATCTGCAGCAGCGTGGAGCAACAGGCATGAGTAGTACAGCATCAATGAAAGAGGCAGCCCAGTGTGTGAATGAATCCGGGGAGTGGCAAAAAGTGCCGCAGTTACATAAGAGCGATCTGATGACTCATGCCTGCAGTTATTAACACTACGGTTATGAGCTGACAATGAGGTTCTCACAGGTAAATAGGGCACCTTAGCAACCTACTTCCTGTGTGCGATATACAGCATCTCAATGGCATTTGTTGAGATAAATTAAAAATGCGATTTTTCTTTGGTTATATATTTTTTTAATTAAAGCCGTGTCTGGAGGTTTCCTGAAACAATGATCTGACCCTGTTCTATGACGTAAAAGTATCCGTCATAATTCATTTTTATCCTTTCCCTTGGTCTCACTTTGACCCATAGTAATCGAGTTTTTAAATGGTATGTAGCCCACACAATCTCTGATTTGATGTTGCTGCAGAGGCCAGGGGAGGGACATAAAAAAGAATTTGCCATTTGGTAATGGGTACATCATAAGGTATGATCAGGTGACGATGGTACAATGATAAATACATGAAATATGGTATACAATTGACCATTTTAAAATGAAGAATGATTGAACTCAAAGCAATCTGTAGTAAGTACCGGTAACAGGATATCATTTTCTCATTTTAATGGTGTGTGTGTGACGCATTTATTGTATCTACACACAGCTTTTATGGGTTTATAAATCATCCATTTTTATGATCACATCACACAAGGCCCAAGATACACCATGAAATTGAGCAAAAACTCTGTTTCAACGCTATGTACCAAAACAGCCTGGGCTTTTCACAATCCTTTGGACAGCTCCCTATGATTTATAGATTCATAAAAGAGTCCCGAAATCGCCGGAAGAGTGAGGAATACCCCGGACACGGTTTAAAACTGGAAAGGCGTTCACTACTCGTACTGTCTTTCCGCCCACCGCCCACACATGCCCTGAGACTGTCTATGAAGCTGCTGGGTTTAAAAAAATTCCCGTTTTTCTGGCTCCTCTACATCACATGGTCTTGGAAGTAGTCCAACGCCGGATATCACAGCCCATTTTTGTAAATCAGTTACCCAGCATTAAAGAGTAAGGCATATGTTTGTTCATGAACGATCTATGCTATGTGTCACGTCATGAGAAACTCTCAAACAGATTTGATGTATTTCTGATCCAGTGCAGGCTTTTTGAAGAGGAACGCTCAGTTGTTTTTGTTGCCATAAATATACTACGAGGAAGTGGAACAGTAGAGACACAAATCAAAGTTGAACAAGCAGAATATTGTATCATGATGCTCCAGCCCACTTGTAGTGTAGAGAACACTAAAGTACTGTTCCTTCTGCACTGTCCCATAAAGGCCTACACAGCAGAGCGACTAAAACACCCAGGATTCTCAGAGCATACAATAATGATTCATTGAGTCTGATGAATGACAGCAATTGTTTTGTTTAATGTACCAATGGTGGGCTTGTCTATTTTTACTTACTGAAGAGGGAATATAACTCATGTTGAAACCTGAGTATGTCTGAAAATGACAATAACAAAATGCACAGATATCTTGCTATTTAGACTTATATATGTTATATATAATGTTATAAAGTGAATCTATAAGTAAAAAACAAAGTGCTCCTAAAATCTTTCAAAATTATTTATCTGACCCTGTTCTTTGATATAATAGGTAATCTCATAATTATGAATTGACTTTACTTCCTCCCCTGGCCTCTAATTAGACTTTGTGGGTTACCACTTTGACCAATAGTAAAAGAGTTTTTCTTTAGTCCCTCCCCTGGCCTCTACAGCAACATCTGATCAGAGTTTGTGGGATACCACTTTGACCAATAGTAAGAGAGTTTTTCTTTAGTCCCTCCCCTGGCCTCTACAGCAACATCTGATCAGAGTTTGTGGGATACCACTTTGATTAATAGTAGTGGATTTTTACTTTCGTCTCACCCCTGGCCTCTATAGATTACAGATTACCTACTTTACATTGAACACGGTCAGGTGGTCAATTCATTTTCTTCATTTTTTACATTTTTTATTTTAAGAGCTACAACCTTAAGTCCCAGCCGGTCTGCAGAGGTCATGTCCACTGGGCATTGACATCATTATTGTCTTCACTTGTGTTGGACAGGGCTACAACACACACACACACACACCGACACACTCTCTGGCTCACTCTCTCCCTGTATTGTGAACAACATATGGCTTGGTGTGAAAAGAATGGCAGGCTGCGAGACCGTCCTCAGTGTAGCCCCATTACAACCTCAACATATGACAGACAGGCGACCTTTACTTGGTACCGAGCCTGTTACAAATACAAAAATGTTGCTTTTTGCCACGCTGCAGATTAAGCTAAACAAATATGACTCTTTGTGTGCTCGGTGATGGAGGAATTGGCCACAGAATGGGAGACTTCTGGTGCTAACAGATGGCATGCCTTGCTCTGCCATTATTCCATGTGGCTCTGCTTTACACATGACCCAGTAATCGCTTTGCCAAAACTCACATTTTTTTCTCATGAGAAGACAAGCCCCGAGTGTTTCGTCAAAGACTTTGTGACGGCTGTTGTGATAGTTTATCAGAAGCAAGTTCCTGCGCAGATAAGATGTCCTGTCGAAAAGTCAAGCACAATTTAAGAAGTGTATATTTTGTTGACATTAGATTTTTTATACTGTAGAACTGACCTAAACATATTAAGAGGAAAGTATTTTACGGGTTTTAGACCGGGGTGTCCAGGGCCACACTGTCAACAATGTATCCCAAAGACGGCCACTCTCTGAAGTGACCGATTTCACTTCGTTTTTTGGCCACAGCAGGATTTTTTCATTTAGTGTCCCTTCATATAATTACTACACAGAAAAGTGCAAAGGCATCTTCTTATACATTGAATGTTTCTTTTAGTTGGATTATGTCACATGCAGTAAAAAAGACAATTGTGAAGTAAGCCTGAGGGCCACAAAACTTGCCTAACCCCAACCCTAACCACATCCAGTTGTTTGCAGTTCATACTAGTTCTTCTAATATGACTAATGTTTAAATTTCCTCTTGGTCCTCCTGTTGTGTGATTCAGGCCTTCTGGGAATCTAGTGGTAATCCGCAACAACCAGAAACAGCATGGCCAGGCGCTACAATGCAGATATACATAGCCCTGCAGTTTAATTTAGCCTATTGCATAGTGTTATTCCATGTTGGTGTAGGGGGAAGAGGCAGAAACGTCTCAGTGGACAGAGCACAATCCATGATGTCACCCCTCATTCAGTGACATGATTTAAAACAACATTTGGCCAAATAGTGAGATTAGGATTACTTTCCTTGGCCATGAACCACTGCTGAGGACACTGTGGGACCGTTTCGAAGCAACATTCTCCAACAGTGATGATGTCAGTAAGATAACTGCCAATATATTTTCCAAAATAAAAATGGTCTTGTAAATAGACTAGTACTGTCACAATTCAGAAACTAAGATTTTTGATACCACAGTGAACAAACTTAAAATAACAAACGAATAGTAAACACAGATGTAATACCGTTTATAAGAGCAACTCTATTAACTATGGGAACTTTTGGTATCAATCTTGTTTCAAACTAGAATCTAATTATCAGTTTTGGAATTGTTTTGTACCAGTTTTTTGACAACCCTAAAATAGGTGTATATTTTGCATCGTTTTAGGCCTCATCACTACAGCAGCACACACATACTTTCACACAAAGGGAAATACAGCATGTTGTAAACAGACAGTGCCCCCGCCTTCCTGTAGCCCAAGATAAAACTCCTGTCAGCTTCATGCACATCTGCTTCCCTAAAAAACTAATGCTGAGTATGCAGTAAGCACTCGCTATGCCTATATCCTCATGAGCGATGAAAAATGGTAAATGTGGCAGCCATACAGCGCCTACATCCTGTCTGGCCACCACCAAACCCACTCACAAAGCACATGCATACATTTAGGCGATGTGAGTGTCTTGCGCAAGGAAACAGTGGCTGTGTGAAGTGGTTAGAGTATCAAGGTCATAATCAACACCTAGTTTCTGTCTTGCGAGGACCCCACACCGTCCCTTTGAAGACACCATCTCAAATGATGTGTTACCCATTGAAGACACCTGCACTTAACTATCAGGTTAGGTAGTACGGCTGCACAACTTTTGCGATTGTAATATATATTTTTTTAATAAATTCATTTCACAGCACAAATTTCAACCAGTCCGGAAGAATTAACACTTGAAAGAAGACTAAAAACTAACTGTTCAATTTCTACAAGAATCAAGGGCCTTTCAGAACATGTTTGTGGAAGTTAAAACCAGGGAAAACATTTTTTTTTACATATTTTGTTTTGTGCAAAGGATATTATATTACCTCAAAAATATTGCTGCCTTTGCGATAGCTAACCGCGATCGGTAAAAATCGTAATTTCGATTTGATTGGGATTAATTGTGCAACCCTATTTGGTAGACAGAATGCCAAAAACTGCTGCGAGGAAGTGTCAATGCATTCTGGGTAGAAATAAATGTTTGAGATGTTGCCAGGCGACAGAAGTAATTGGTATTTGGTCTTTAGTGTATACAGTACTAATAACAGCCAGACAGTGTGATTAATGGTTTCTGTACTGTACTTGTGTCTGTCAGCCTTCACAGCAGTTCCTGGACTGTATCGTGGGTGTCTTTTCAAACCTAACCATAGCTTTGCCCTGTAGGTATGTGGCCGGTCAGGTTCAGTCATGCTCATCCATTATTTAAGATCTCTTATTATCACAACTGTGAGGTGTCTTTAAGGCAAGTCCCTTCATGTACCGCACTGCTGCTCCTGCTATATATTCAACAATTTAGTTTGAACACACTAAAATATCTTATCAGTCAAATCAGCTGTAAAGACAGGCCGGACTCACAGTGAATTATTGCTGCGTTTAAGGTACTCACCAACTCATTATTCAACTCATTTCACCTGCCTGTAAAAATGCCGATAAAAAATTGCTGACTACATATCGTTGGCGTCTAGACACTTTAGCAAATGGTTTGGTTACAGTCAGACAAAAGGCTACTATCTCAAACATTTGTCTAGATTTGGAAGACAAATAACACAAACACTGGGATGAATCACATCACGTATGAATCACAATTAAGGGCATTTATATGGAATAATTGAAATGTACTTGCTAAAAAGACTGAGAACGGGAGCGTGGGATGATTAAGTGTGAATGCAAATGAGGAACATTAATTTCCTCTTTTTCTTTACCATCAACATTGTTTTCACACTTCACTGTGGAATACATTTAAACATTAAATATGTACTTTTGGATGATACTTTTCGATGTATAATTCTTGATTGTTATTGGCTGTCATTGATGTTATTTCCTAGATGATGAAGTCTCACTGCAGACTTGTATCTAGGATAGAGTCCATGATGCTGTGTCATCTTCCTCTTCCTCTCAGCGCTGCCTGTTTGAGTGACTGGTTGTGGGTGTGTCAGCTTCTGCTATTGACAGATCTGGCTCTGTCACTAGCCTGTGTGTCAAAGGCCTGTGGGAGACAGGAAGCAAGCATCCGAGTCAATAATAAAAGCAAGACAAGTGACCGCACCTACAGCCTGAGGTCGGACCACGGCTGCACAAAGACATTTGAGACGTTTACTCCGGGCAAGACGTGGGCAAATCATTCAACCACAACATACAGTTTAACTTGAGGAAAACTGGACTGTATTAGGTTTAGAACTGGTTTAGTCCTAGATTAGACTTGGTTTAGTCCTAGATTAGACTTGGTTTAGTCCAAGATTAGACTTGGTTTAGTCCTGGATTAGATTTGGTTTAGTCCTGGATTAGACTTGATTTAGTCCTGGATTAGGCTAGGTTTAGTCCTAGATTAAATTTGGTTTAGTCCTGGATTAGACTTGATTTAGTCCTGGATTAGACTAGGTTTAGTCCTAGATTAGACTTGGTTTAGTCCTGGATTAGACTTGGTTTGGTCCTAGATTAGACTTGGTTTAGTCCTAGATTAGACTTGGTTTAGTCCTGGATTAGAATTGGTTTAGTCCTAGATTAGACTTGGTTTAGTCCTAGTTTAGACTTGGTTTAGTCCTGGATTAGATTTGGTTTAGTCCTGGATTAGACTTGATTTAGTCCTGGATTAGACTAGGTTTAGTCCTAGATTAGACTTGGTTTAGTCATGGATTAGACTTGGTTTAGTCCTAG
>JAVQKC010051210.1:0-12089 GCA_036025475.1 Philypnodon macrostomus | reverse complement strand
GTTTCTCAGCATCACTGTTTGATACGATATTTCTGATTCTGGCTATGTTGCGTAAGTGAAAAAATGCAGTTTTACAAGCTTGGCCTATATGAGCTTTAAAAGAAAGATCCTGATCGACTAAAACTCCAAGGTTTCTTACAGTGGAGCTTGAAGCTATACTAATACCATCAAGAGAGACCATATGGTCAGTGACTCTGTCTCTTACATGTTTAGGACCCAATAGGATCACGTCTGCCAATTCTGTCTGAATTGAATTGAATTAACATCAGCATCTCCAAATTGTTGAAAAATCAAAAGGTTGTGCGTTCAGATCACATCGGGGTCACCAAATTGTGCGGGGTAAAAAGTTATCTCTGTCTGTTATTAACATTAGATAAATATTTAAAATACAAATCATAAATGTAATGAGCTCACAGGTTCAAGTTACACATTGACATCTTTTCAGCCGCGCCAAGCAGCACACACTTCAATTGAAAACATTTTCAAAAATCCATTCCATTTCTCTTGTCACTCCTCACTCCATTCTTACAAACTTCAGATACAGTCCATGGTGGTGTGTGTGTGACGTGTTATTTCATCCAGTCACCAGCACACATGATATAACTCTCACTTGCTGGTTTGGAATGTCATATTTTGCAAACAATCCTCTCCACAACAAAAATAATGTCAGACTGACCTCCAACTGATGAAGACTACACAGACAAACACACAGCACAGCTGAAGCAGAAATACTGAAATGCACAATGTAAAAGTAATATTTATATTATTAAAAATATTTTAAAACTCAAATTAAACATAACAATACACGCTAACCTTTGCACCAGAAAAATGTCTGGTAGCCATGTTGGAATATCTACAACAATAGTCATTATCGCCAACTAGTGTACAAAAGGTGTGTGGCATGTTGTTCAGTAGAAACAGCTGATAGTCATTTATAGGTTATAATGCATTTCAGGAACATTCTCTAATATCATCCAAAAGTCAAATATCCCCCAAATTTTTTGTGACTAGTAAATGATGGCATAAGCATGTGCATACGCCAAATGGCTGAAGTTTGCGTGCGCACAGACATATCCTGATTTATAACACCCTGCGTAAGCCCACTTTCACACAATTTGTGTTTTATACATCCCACCTGGAGCAGAAACATGCAGAAGTAAACCCTCCTCACGTCACGCCCTCTCCATGCCTCCATTCAACCAAAGAAGGTCAATGCAAAGTGACTCGTGAACGAAATTACCCTAAACATGATCCGCTGCGTCGGTTTACCCCAAAAAACACAGAAGTGAGAAAGGCACGAGCATGTATTGGAAAGTGAATGGCACTTTTGTGATCAAAATAATAATATCATTTAAGATCACAGTTGATATTTCAACAAGTGTAGCTCAATGTAGACAGCGCAGGATTTGTCTGCGCAGTCTACATTAATCTACTTAAGAGACGAAAGATAAACAGAGACGTGCAGAAAGCTTCAGGGTCTCCTGTTCACACACATTGATATGACGCTTTTGTACATGCTGTTGTGCACGTGAAGGAGCTGTTGTGCACGTGAAGGAGTGGTGCACAGTGTGGGGGCAGTCCCTCTCATGTCCCTTATCCCAAATTTACACCAAAATGTCAGAGGCGGCGGCGGAACTTCAGCAGAACCCTTCACACGCATCATATCAAAAGCGACGTTTCACACCAGGGACTTTCAGGCGTGGTTCTGCAGCGGCTAGTGTGGATCTGCCCTCTGTATTTTACACTGAATCTTGGGGATTTAGGTCAAAAAACATCACTAGCCTCAAAAAGTTTGTTTATACTCGTGTGATTAATGACTTACCCCCAACAGCTGTGGATATCCAGTCCCAGGCCTTCTCTTTCTATGTTTAATCCTCGCAAAACACGTGCCTTATTTTGAAAGTGTAGCGGAAGTTTTATTTTCATAACTATACTAAACTATACTTCTTTTTTAGCTACCATTATCTCAGGATATTGATGCGGGAGCCGAGGCTGCTCCGCTCGAAATAGGTTTTAATCCTAGCTCAAGCATGCCCAGACAGAGTCGTCGGTGACCCTTGCCTGAAAGTCCGTAGTGTGAATTGTTACTGATTACAACAGACGTTCACCAGCGGCTGGTGTTCCGCTGCCATTCTCCTCTTGGTGTAAATGAGGGTTATTGTCAAGTCAAGGTGGAAAGCCATGCGTAATGACAGTTCATTCAGATGTGCTTTGGTCCAATGCTTCATAGAAACACCACAGTCCTGTATGCGCCGTCTGTAGCAGTTGAATAGACTTGGTTATTCCATTATCCAGTCACTGATTCTGCAGCAATCATCTGTGTCCGAGTGCACGAGTGTGTGTGAGCCTGCACGTAATGGTGAATCTATTTTATACTGGGTGAAAATACTAAAAACTAGTGGAGTTCTCTCTCTTTCACTCTACATGTGCAAGTTATTCTGTCTGACATAAATCTATGGAAATTAAAACTATCAGATTATTTCTGACTTATTTTCTGCACTTCTTTGTGTGTGTCCCATTTCTGCACCGTCTCCAAAATGTACACAAAAAATTTCACGCCTAGTTGGAGTTTTATAGATCCCACGTTTGGCGTAGAAAGTCACTTACACAAGTTTCAGCCTCATTTTGTGTGTATATAAATGAGACCCCAGGTCTGGGCACAATGTCTTCACTATTGTGAGATATGGACAATACCTTAGTGAAGTTTGTGCTTTTCAAGTGCTATTTCTTTGTGACACTTTTGAAATTTGCAAATGGACCGTTATGATCAATCTTGTGCCTTCAAAGCAAACCTAAGTCTCCACTCTCCTTTATAGTACTTATTATAGTGATAGAAAGTTCAGACCTTGAAGAAATGCATTTTGAGTTGGAAAATGGAGTGTCGAGAGGTCAATGCACCCAGATGAGCAGCACTATGGAGGGAGAGAGCTTGAAAATAATAGTTAGGCTTGTACGGCACACAGACAACTGATGGGTTCTTGGAATAACAGCAGTAGGTATGGTGGACACAAGAAAAGAGACATAAAAGTGTAGAAAATTGACTAGTTTTAAGAGGCTTCCAGGAAGTGGGACAAAAGTGGGATAATGTGGGACATGTCACAACTAGGGGTGCACGAAATCAAGACTGGATTGGATATCGGTGCTAATCCAGGCCCATCATCTGGATCGGTGGATCGGTAAATAAGGCTAAATTATACTGGAGCCGATATAATTTATTATACTTATATCCTCATCATTAAATTACTTTACAACTCACAAATTCCAAACGTTAGACATTTTGAGAGTCATCTGTTCTTAAATATTTTAGGTTTATTATTTATTATATATTTTTATTATTTATTTTCTTTATTATTTTATTTTTTATTGTAATATTTCTGATAATATACATTTAGGAAAGAAATGTCAATGCCTGTACACTGAAAAAAGTATAGCATTGCTCAACCTACAAATACAGTAATCATTCATAAGTAGAAATAATGTGATTTTTGTTATTTTTATTTTACATTGATACAATTTAAGAAATCTGTAGATTTAAGTATATTTATTGCATGAAACCAATGAAGAAAAATACATTAACTCTGTGATTGACTGAGTTTTTGCATTCGTATCGGTGGGTATGGGGTATTGGTCGATCCTCAAAGTCCAGATATATTGTGATTGGTCTCTGGACTGAAAAAGCCTGATCGGTGCCTGATCTAGTTACAACTAGAGTCAAACACATGGACATACAGATTCTGTCATTGAAATAACTGATAAGCTACTATTTCATTTTCATTTATTAAATTAGCTTACTATGTTGGCAAAATTACGACATTATGGAATCACATTGGTCTTTGTCCGCAAATCCTATGTAAATTACATAAAGCTGAACGCAATAACTCAAAAGTCTTAGCTGGATGTTTTTCAACTTTTCTAGATAGGTACATATCATGAAGACACTGACCTGGATTGAGTTTGGTACTTCTGCAACTAATTGCTCTTTAACAATATAAAAACCCTTAGAAATCACACAATGTCTGATTAAGGTTGGTGCAAGTTGTGGCAGACGTATGGGGGCGTTTCACCGATATACACCTTGCTTAGCCCTTGTTGTTTGTTTGTTTGTGTCTATCGTGGTCAGTTTGTTTGTCTTGCCTACATCATTTGGCTTTAAAGTCTTTGATGAGTTGACAGATTGGTTAAACCTCTTTTTTCGACCTCTTGTGAGTTTGACTTGTTCTTGCAGGGTTTTCTTTCTGTCATCTCAAATCAAACAAGTTTAGAAATGGAGTGGACAGAACAGGACCTCTGGAGCAATTGCACAATAATGAAAAAATGTCTAAAACAAATACTTGACCCTAACACAGGCTCAAATGTTGTGTCCTTGGGAAGTAAACTGACTATAGATGGTTCCTCAAAAGTTTGCCAATTTCTGTTTTTATTCTTTCTATGGAGCTCCTATTATAGTTTTGGAAAAAGACTTGGTAATGATGGTTCTTACAAGTAGAGGTATCCGATATGGTGAAAAAAAGATTAGCTCGTGATATGAAGTTATGACTCCTCCTTGAACCGTCACCTTACCGTCGTGGAGGGGTTTGTGTGCCTGAATTACCCTAGGAAATATGTTGTCAGGGGCGACATGCCTCCGGTAGGGTCTCCCAAGGCAAACAGGTCCTGGGTGACAGGCCAGACCAAGAGCGGTTCAGAAGCCCATTAAGAAGAAGAAAACATCAAGGCCAGTTACATCGCCCGGATTGGCATCACCAGGTCCCCTCACTAGAGCTGGGGCACGCAGGTGAGCGCCTGGGTCCCGGGCCACTCCCCACGTCCGGGTCCAGCCCGAAAAGACCCGTGGATCCACCATCCGCAGGAGGAAACATAAGGGGTCAGTGCAGTGTGGATCAGGTGGTGGTCAAAGGCAGGAGCCTCAGCGACCCCGGACACAGAATCTCGCTCTTGGGACATGGAATGTCACCTCACTGGGGGGAAGGAGCCTGAGCTTGTGCGGGAGGTTGAGAGGTACCGGCTAGAGATAGTCGCGGCTCTGGAACCCAGCTCCTTGAGAAGGGCTGGACTCTTTTCTACTCTGGAGTGGCCAACGGTAAGAGGCGGTGGGCTGGTGTGGGCTTGCTTATAGCTCCCCAGCTCAGCCCCCATGTTTTGGAGTTCTCCCCGGTGAATGAGAGGGTTGCCTCCCTGCGCCTTTGGGTCGGGGAGAGGTCTCTCACTATTGTTTCTGCCTACGGGCCGAACAGTGGTGCAGGGTACCCGGCCTTCTTGGGATCACTGGAAGGGGTACTGAATGGTGCTCCGACCGGGGACTCCATCATTCTGCTGGGGGAATTCAACGCCCAGGTCGGTAGTGACAGTGACAACTGGAGAGGGGTGATTGGAAGAAACGACCTCCCTGATCTGAACCTGAGCGGTGCTTTGTTGCTGGACTTCTGTGCTAGTCACGGTTTGTCCATAATAAACACCATGTTCGAGCATAAGGGCGTCCATCAGTGCACGTGGCACTCGGACGCCCTAGGCCGGAGATCGATGATCGACTTTTTTGTTGTATCAGCTGATCGCCGAGCATATGTCTTGAACACTCGGGTGAAGAGAGGGGCTGAGCTGTCAACTGATCACCACCTGGTGGTGAGCTGGATCCGTTGGCGGAGGAGGAAGCTGGACAGACCTGGGAGACCAAAGTGTATCATGAAGGTCTTCTGGTAATGTCTGGCTGAGGGTCTTCAACTTACACCTCCAGGAGAACTTTTCCCAGATTCTGGGGAAGGTAGGGGACATGGAGTCCGAGTGGACCCTGTTCTCCGCTTCCATTGTTGATGCAGCCATTCGGATTCGTTGCCGTAAGGTCTCTGGTGCCATTTGTGGTGGCAACCCCCAAACCCTGTGGTGGACACCGGAAGTAAGGGATGCCCTCAGGCTGAAGAAGGAAACATATCGGGCCTGGCTGGCCCGTGGGACTCCTGAGGCAGCTGACGGTATCAACGGGCCAAGCATGCTGCGGCCCAAGCGGTTGCGGAGGCAAAAACTCGGAACTGGGAGGAGTTTGGGGAAACCATGGAGTTTGCCCAACCAGTCCACATGTGCTTTGTGGACTTGGAGAAGGCATTCAACCGGACCGTGTCCCTCATGGGATCCTGTGGGGGGTGGTTCAGGAGTATGGGGTTGGTGGGCCCTTGCTTGTCCGGTCCGTGTAAGACCGGAGCAGGAGTTTGGTTCGTATTGCTGGCAGTAAGTCAGCACCTGTTCCTGGTGCATGTTGGCCTCCGGCAGGGCTGCCCTTTGTCACCAGTTCGGTTCATAGTTTTTATGGACAGAATTTCTAGGCGCAGCCGGGAGCCGGTGGTTTGGGAACCACAGGATTTCGTCTATGCTTTTTGCGGACGATGTTGTCCTGTTGGCTTCTTCAAAACAGGATCTTCAGCTGGCACTGGGGCGGTTTGCAGCCGAGTGTGAAGCGGCTGGGATGAGAATCAGCACCTCCAAGTCTGAGGCCATGGTTCTCGACTGGAAAAGGGTGGCTTGCCCTCTCCAGTTTGGAGGAGAGTCCCTGCCCCAAGTGGAGGAGTTCAAGTATCTTGGGGTCTTGTTCACGAGTGAGGGAAGGATGGAGCGTGAGATTGACAGGCGGATCGGTGCAGCCTCTGCTGGGATGCGGTTGTTCTACTGGTCTGCCGCGGTGAGCCAAAAAGCGAAGCTCTCGATTTACCCGTCAATCTATGTTCTGACTCTTGCCTATGGTCATGAGCTTTGGGTCTAAAATATTTATTCATTATTTTAACTTTTTTATTTTTACATTTATTTATTTATAGATTCAAATTTCTTGTCTTTCTTGTCTAAAATTCATGCTTAACTTCCCCATAGTCACAGTCTTTCACTAAAACCCTGATACCAATCCAATATCCAATATCATTTTGATTTCAACATAACCAGCCACAACAAACTCCCTTTCTTCATTTTGCCGGACACATTATGCAGATGATTATTACTATGAGAGAGCTGTTCCAAAATTTCAGTCCAAAATTCTGCTTTGGCTTCACACTCCAGCCTCCAAAAGACCCACTAAGTACACTAGACCACACAAATCCAATAATTATCAATGCAGATCCAGACGCATATTGTCATATTGTGCTTTGGTCCCTTCCATTGACCAACCCAATTATTACAAGTTATTCAAATGTAAGATGAAGTACGGCCTATTTTCAAATGTCTTTCATGAATTCATTAATTGTTACCTGTAGGCTAGTGGATAATTTCATCATTAAATTTGGTATTATTTTGTGAGCAAAATTGAAAAGAGCACCAGAAGCCGTGGGGAAAGAAAGTGATCAAGAACAGAGATAGTGAATTTACAGTGCGTGAAGAAATTTGCAATGCCTTGTTGTTTTTTCAGTGTTTTGGTTGCATTTTTCCCCAGGTCTGCATCAGTTTTGCATCTTTCTTTGAGCTCCCACCATCCTCCACTCATCCTCCACTCATCCTCTACTCAGTCTCGACTCATCCTCTACTCATCCTCCACTCAACCTTTACTCATCCTCCACTCATCCTCCACTCATCCTCCACTCATCCTCCACTCAACCTTTACTCATCCTCCACTCATCCTCTACTCATCCTCCACTCAACCTTTACTCATCCTCTACTCATCCTCTGCTCATCCTCTACTCAACCTCTACTCATCCTCTACTCATCCTCAACTCAACCTCTATTCAAACTCTACTGATCCTCTACTCATCCTCTATGCATCTTCTACTCATCCTCTACTCATCCACTGCTCATCCTCTACTTATCCTTTACTCATCCTCCACTCATCTTTTACTCATTCTTTACACATCCTCTACTCATCCTCTACCCATCTTCTACTCATCCTCTACTCAACCTCTACTCATCCTCTACTCAACTTCTACTCATCCTCTGCACATCTTTTACTCATCCTCTACTCATCCTCTACTCAACCTCTACTCATTCTCTCCTCTCACACCAACTCAATGCCCTCTTTCATTACATCAAGAAATCTCATCTTTGGTCTTCCTCTAGGCCTTCCATCTGGCAGCTCTAACTTCAGCCTCATCCTTTTACCAATATATTCACTATCCCTCCTCTGTACATGTCCCATATTTTCACTATCCCTCCTCTGCACATGTCCCATATATTCACTATCCCTCCTCTGTACATGTCCCATATATTCACTATCCCTCCTCTGTACATGTCCCATATAGATAGTACATATATTAACTAATGACAACCGCTGAGGAAATAGCTTAAGCACTGAATATTGGACTTGTGTTCTCCTGCTACCGTCATGACTTTTACATCCATATATAACTTTTGACGGTCGTAAACAGCGTGGAAATAGAATATCAGATCCGTTTTTAATGGAGGAAGGCGCAGTGTGTAATAAACCCGTAGTGAGAAAGGTAAACACAGCTGACACGAGTACCTTGGGAGCAGCTAGCTCTGGGCTAACAGTTAAAGCTAACACCAAAATAAACTGCGCTATAACAAGTCTGTCTGTGAACACAAGAAACTTTCACAAAACGTAGCTACAGCAGAGTCGCGCTGTTTGCATCGAATTGTGACTTAATCTATGGCGTTATTTAGTTAACTCTCACCCCTTCACCACGAAAAACGGGTCTTCTATCGACATGATGCTGGCTTCCGCTTCCACGATTTGCGCATGCGTGGTGTGTGCGGAGCAGTGTCGTATGGGCTGGAAAAATACAAGGTCATCATCAGAATCGTCTTTGAGAATAAGTATATTTGAAAGACATAATATAATGATTATTGTTGAAAGTAATATAATCTAATTTATTAGACCCAACAGCACATGGAAACAGAAGAGATGACTTTGGAACTATTTTTTCAGTTTATAGGGGGCGCTATAGAGGAAACGGCAATCAAATTGGTCAGATGTGTTCAGGGGCTTAATTAGGTGTTTCAGGTTTGAGCCTAATCGGGCAAAGTATGTGCAAGTTAGAGGCTGTCAAATATGCCTGACCTCCCAATTTCAATCCAAAATGGCCGACTTCCTGTTTATTGTACGGTGGGGCCATAATAATATTTTATGTTGGGTACACTGTGGAGAATCACTGTACCAAGTTTCATTGCTCTCTGCCAAAGTAAGTGTGTCCAGGATCCCATAGGGGTCATAAACATGGGGGCGCTATAGAGGGATTCTTTATTTGACCTCTGTAATGTACCTATGTACATTAAGTATACAATTGCCCGGATCAATGTGCCAAAATTCACACGATTGTTCAGCAGGATTATTGGCTCAATAAAAGTGCATCAAAACATTTATTTGTGAATTATTTAATTGTCATTAATCGAAGATGTACCAAACTCAATCCAGTTCTGCATCTTCATGATATGTACCTGTGTGCAACAGGTCAAAAAGATCCAACAAAGACTTTTTGAGTTATTGCGTTCAAAGTTTTGGCCCATATTATTTAATTTATGCTAAAGCACTTTTTTGGCTTTACTGACATGTTGAAACACAATTGAAATCACACTTTGCTCTAGTTCTGCATTGGACTTATTAATGTAGATGCCAACATAGCCTGAAGAATGCAATTTGTAGACAGTTTTCTTGTTAAAATAATGAATGCTTTTGTTAATATAATGAATAGCTCGGATCCAGGGGCTACATTCAGTTAATTTATTTGGCATCTGCAATGTTCATGTGTTTTGACCAATTAGGGCTTTCATAGTTACTAATCATTAAATCAGCCCATGCAGAGAAAAGAAAAGCGATATTGTATGTTTTACATTATCACTAGGCCTTAAACTGTCTGGTTTTGAGATCACACACATTTGCAAAAGTTTTATGTGGCCGTTTAGATCCCTTGCAGACAAAATAAGGGCAATTTTGTACAAAAAAAACTCACTATGGTTATTAATGATGCATTTAAATACATGGCCTTTAACCGTCAGGCCTCAAGGACATGCAGAGTTTGAGTTTTAGTACCTAAAAAGTAACGGCAAGGTTTTTGTATGCATTAAAACGGATGCTCAGGATGTCAAGTAGGGACTAACCCAACCTTTCTGAGCTTATAATATTTTATCAAAAACATGCTTAGTGTTGTTTGTTGTACATTCAGGAACAGGAAAATATTCTGATTTGCTTTTTCTCAAAAGGTGAAAATACTCCTGGCTGTAGTAGTAAACTGAACGAGACCAGCAGGGGGAAAGAGGGCCTTAGGGGGATATGTGCATCTAATCAGCACAAAGACATGAACATATTTTAGAAAAGTCCATTTTTAAAATGATACATGAAATGCAAAATCCAGAGGTAACCAACATTAATCCAAGAAGCTTGGGGAGCATAGTATGGCTCACTCTAAGCAGAGTCTTGCAAATAAGTGGACATATTTATTACTAAAACAAATTTGCACTGCAGTTTGCTGAAGGTATACGCGATATCTGGGATGGAGGTGAATCATCAGAACTAAGTATACGCAACACTTCACACACGTCGGAAACAAGAAAAAAAGTTTACGCCCAAACTGGAGTGGATGTATATCATTGTAATTAACGAGCTGTAGGCTGTGATTTATTGCTAATAGCTGCAGTGTTCCTGGCCCTGTGTAAAAGCCTGAGTCAAACGAATGTAAAGTGCTGAGTGTCTGGTTCGGACACTCCCAATGTTTGCCCCAGTCGCTGTCAGAAGACCACATTTATGTCTTTTCTCCTCAAATAAATGCCAAAGGGCTGCAGCGAGAGCCATTAAAGCTGTCTTGTTTTACTGTGACATGTTAACTTGTTCCGATGTTGCTGCCGGGAGAAGTAGAGAAGAAATAACAGGGTTGAAAATGTTCAAAGGTATAGCACAATTTCAGCACAATTGAAGTTTGGTGGTTTGGTTTCTACTCCAACCCATTCTTGCTGCTAGTGTGCCTTTGGGCAAGACACTACACTTACTTTGGAATATGAATGCCCTGTGTCATTGCAGTGTGATTGTTGGTGGTTAGAAAGCTATAGGGCAGGCAGGTATGGCCAACTTTGACTGTGTGCACACTTACTTTGGAGGCTGGATTTCTTTATATGTCTAGGTCAAACTTAATTAAAAAATGTATATTAGTGGTGAGTTTGGGCCTTTCAAAATCAAACTTAGTACTATTTACTTTGCTTATCTTATCCAGGCTTCGGGGTGATACGAAGAAACCCCTTTTGGCTGGATTTGCGTAGCCTTTACAATAAGAAAATGCCATAATTACAGTCACCTTTTTACGACACTGGTGCCATTAAGCAAGCTTGAGGCGATTACAGTTGAATATGAATTTCACTTAACTCAACCTAGCTGTCAGATGTTGCGTGGGCGTGGGATTATCATGTTAGTCCAGAATAATCCATCCTATCCTGTAGCCTAGAGGAATGTGGAGTACTTCAAACTATATAAAAATCCTACAAAAATCAATTTGACTGCTCTTAATGTCATGACGTGCTGAGATGAAACTGAAAGTCAAATACAAAATTCCTTGTTCAGTGGGAAAAAAATATATATATTTTTTTAATAATCTACTTCAGAAGACAGACATGGCAACAATGGTGAGCAATCGCACAGTCTAAATTAAGGGATTTTAGCAGCATACAAGGATAGAGAGGAAAAAACTAGGTCACGTAGCCAAATGTGAGCAGCTTGGTGACAGATGCCCGGTGCAGGGTTTAAGTGGGACCAGGCCAGGGCGGAGATGATAAATTTGTTTAGAGGGTCGTGTGGCAGTCAAAACATCGTCAGGATTAAAAAGAGGCCCCCGAAACAGAGCGAGTGAACCTGGCATTTTCTGTGTTAAATACAATGTCAACCAATCAAAAATGACTGGGAGTGAAAAGAACTGGAGTCTCAGTTTTGACAGCAGGTTCTCTCCGTAAAAAACTGCGCTTGCTTAAGATGTCTCATGTCTGTGTACATTGACAATCCAAACTTAATATCTTACCGTATTTTCCGCACTATAGGGCACACTGGATTATAATGCGCACTGTCAATGAATGGTCTATTTTCAAACTTTTTTCATATATAAGGCGCACCGGACCATAAGGCGCATTAAACGAAACAAAACATTCAGACAAGTCAGTCAGTCAAACTTTATTAAACGCGTTCACAA
>JAVQKC010051194.1:0-13659 GCA_036025475.1 Philypnodon macrostomus | reverse complement strand
TGTTTGGTACACTGTGGACCCCATAGGGGTCATAAACATGGGGGCGCTATAGAGGCATTCTTTATTTGACCTCTGTAATGTGCCTATGTACATTAAGTATACAATTGCCTGGATCAATGCGCCAAAATTTTGTAAGATGAGCAGTTCCAAAATACATACTGCCCTAACCCACCATAATTTTGTTGGAAAGGAAGTGTGATAGGTGTCTTCGGTGGTCGGAGAGGCCATGGGGTGGATCGGCTCCCACGTCTCTGTCAGCCCTAGGGCAGCAGTGGTGGTTGAGCATTTCCAGTAGGTGATTGTGGCGTAATCTATTGGAGCAAATCGTAAGCGCTCTGAGAGTTTTGGTGCCTTGTAAAGCCCATTATAAAATTAAATCATCATTATGAAAATGAATAGGTGGCTCCTCCTGCTGGCCCCGCCTACTTTGGTGAGCAACATGACTTGTGGCACTTCCTGGAGAAATTGGCATGGGGATCATAATACTTACTCTGATATTGTTTTACAAGCCAGAGAATGACACTATTATTATAGTATTGTGTTGTGTTAGGAATATGCGTTCAATTCAGATCTGAACACCCCAACAATGGCTACAAAAAATCTATTTGGGTTGAAAAAAAAGAGGATGGTGAGTAGCAATATGGCCGCTGTTGATTTCAATTTGTTTTGCTCAATGGCGCATGATGCCAAAAAATGTCTTTACTTTATGGAGGCGATTTCCACATTACTTTAGTATATGTGCCCCAACAAGCAGGCGCACTATGGCTCTTGAGCCCCCATGTACAGGGACCTCACAGTCAGATAATCAGCGCAAAGGTGGGCTAGAGTGGAAAATAAAAGTTAATTTTTGGACAATTTCAGGATTTTTAACACAGAAAAAAATCTATGATGTGAAAATAGAAAAAAAAAAAAAATCTGATTATAATCATTTTCTCAGTTGTAGGTGTCCTGACAGCCGAGCACCAGGTATTTCTTTTTACATAGCGTTCCTTTTTGCGCCTCAGGGGTTTTTCTCACTGTAGTACCACCGAGTGGCCACTACACAGAGGGGGCAATATTCCATCCTGGCTTCATAATAGATCCATGTCTGATACACACATTCTTGAGGACACATACCGAAGTCTTTAAAGCTGCTGTAACTGATATTTTTACTTTGTAATTGAGCAAAAGTAATTGCTCAGTTAAAAGTACAGCATAACAGAAGCCATCTGAGAAAAAATGAGACTTCAAGGTCCTCTGTGGGCTGTATTTATTGCCTGGCAAGGCAGACTCTCTAGTGTATTAAACCAATCAGAAAATTGGCTGAAGCCAGTAAAGTTGCAAGACAGCCTACATTGTGTAGAAGTAAACAAATGGATATACCGATCGATGAGCAGAAGAAGATGAACGGTAGTGTTAAATCAACAGCAGTCAAGAAGAGATCAACGACCTGTCATTTTTGCTGTAAAAACCTACAGCGGAATGAAACAAACTGCTGCACAGACAGTTCTTCACCAGGAGGAGGTCTCTGTGAATGGATATACAAAGAACTCAGGCTACTGTATTATAAGGGCTTTTGTTTAAGAGCACAGGGGCACTTTATTTCAACTAAACACTCTTATAACAGTATAGGAGCGCTCTGATTGGTTGAAACATTGTTTACTTATTAAGAACTAGAATCTATAATAATAATGTGAGGGAGCTTTTTTATTTCAAAATTCACATCAATTTTTTTTTAGTTCATAGAAGAAGAAGAAAATCAGGTACTGCAACTTTAAAGATCCATGTCCAATTTGGTACTAAGTGGCTGATGTGTTGTCATGGCAGTGGCAAATTCAAAATCAATAACTTTACTTTTAATATTTATAACTTTACCTTAAATTGTCATGACCCAGTCGGGAAGTTGAGTTACTTTCTGGACCATTCTTTTGTTGCCCTGTTTTACAGTGGGAGGTCTTACCTTGTTTCTTGTTTTAGGTTTACTTCCGTTGCTCCGTGGACTCCCGCGCGTGAGATCACCGGCGCCACTCCTAATGCACGCCACCTGTGCCTCATTGACAGCTCCACCTCCGGCTATATAGGCTCTGTCCTCTCCTCTCGGTGTGCCGGATTGTCTGATTCCCAGGGCGAGACAACTGGGATGTTCGTGCTGCGTTCTGGATGCACTGGACTTTGTTTCTGTTTTTACTTACCTGTGTGGCGCACATATTAAAGACGTTTTGAGCCCGCAATTGAGTCATCTGTGCTGAACCCTGATATAAATGACCTTACATTTGACTTGAAAATGGGAAATCAGGTATAATTGACAATATAATGCCAGTTATCTAAAATATAAAAAATAATGTTAGGTTGATTTGCCATTGTTCCTAAACTCTAGTACGTCTTCTACAGATTTGCTTCTTACTAGGTCACTAAAATAAAAGAAATACATCTGATAATATTAATTAAGAAATGTTTTTTTTGTGCTCAGACAACTCTACACTCACAACACAAGAAATAGTAACATATTTTCTCCACTGTTTTTGGGCAAATATATATCCAAATCTTTATAATAAGGCAATAAGGGACACCACTTTTTCCTGAACATAATGATGGTGTGTACCTATTTTCCAAGTGTAATGTAGACAAGAACATGGTAAATACTTGACTGGGCTAAAGTTGCCTCTCTGTGATCTAAAACAAGGCTCTGACCTCAACAAACCATCAACAAGGCCTTTGTGACGCGAAGTAAAGTAAAATTCCCAGTAGGTCATCCATTTCCGAAATACTCTGAAGGATGCACCTGGCACAAACAACTAAGCCATTTTCAAAATCACTTAAATCACCTTTCATCATTACTATGCTTGGTTTAAACCAGAGTATTAGCATCTTTCTGGCACATTTTACAGCCAAATGGATATTCAAATCCCTATAATTAAGCAGCAAGGGACTGTTATTTTTCCTGACCACTCTTCACTGATGAACTGTGAAACAAGCACCATGCACAGAAATACTATGTTATAAAAATATTGAAGTCCACCCTTCCATCCATCTTCTGCTCATCCGGGGCCTGGTCGCGGCGGCAGCAGTCTAAGCAGAGATGCCCAGACCTCCTCTCCCCAGACACTTCCTCCAGCTCTTCCAGGGGGACTCCAAGGCGTTCCCAGGCCAGCTGAGAGATATAATTCCTCCAGCATGTCCTAGGTCTTCCCCAGGGTCTCCTCCTGGTGGGACATGCCCAGAACACAGGTAGGCATCCAGGAGGCATCCAAAAAGGATGCCCGCGTCACCTCAGCTGGTTACTGAAGTATGCTGATGAAATAAGCCAAGCTTTAAGAAGAGTTTGTCACACTATTAAACCCTCACTCCTCATTCACACTGAATGCAGTACGTGTGTGGAGCGGCTTCCATAGGGCTTCCTCCAGACTGTCATTCACACCCCGTGGTCCGTGTGCTGTACGTGTCCAGGCAGATCCCCTCTCGCTGGTGCACGTGGAGCATGGAGCTGTACGCTGTGTGTATGTGAAGCCTGTATGTGTATGTGAAGCCTGTATGTGTATGTGAAGCCTGTATGTGTGTGTGAAGCCGGTGTGTGTATGTGAAGCCTGTGTGTGTGTATGTGAAGCTGGTGTGTGTGTGTGTGTGTATGTATGTATGTGAAGCCTGTATGTGTATGTGAAGCCTGTATGTGTGTGTGAAGCCTGTATGTGTATGTGAAGCCTGTATGTGTATGTGAAGCCTGTATGTGTGTGTGAAGCCGGTGTGTGTATGTGAAGCTGGTGTGTGTGTGTGTATGTATGTATGTGAAGCCTGTGTGTGTGTGTGTGTGTGTGTGTGTGTGTGTGTGTGTGTGAAGCCTGTTCACATACACATAAGAATTTCTCTCTACGGTTTACAGAAAATGGCCCCAAAAAGAGAAATTTTGGAGCGAGCAGCAATTCCTGTGTGAAATAATGGAAAAGCAACTTATGGGTTCTTAAGATGCACCACTGATTTATTTTTATTTACATATTGCAATGTTTTGTCTCTTCAGCTGACAATGTAGAATGGTGCCTAGTTTGTTTACCCACAAGTCCTGCGTATGCCCTCTCTACATGCAAACACATTAACACACCCTCATCTGAGACTTGACCCTCTCCTTGGGGCTACTTTAAATGAGATTCTCCACTCATACTGGTAAATAGGCAGTATCCAATCGCTGTACATTGACTTACTCAGGGAAATGCCACCTGGTAGGGCCCTCCAGCAAACGCAAAGGGATCTTTAGTGCAAGTGGCCTCCAGATGTCGGAGGTCTCTGGTAAGATTATTTCACGTCTCGTTCAATACTTCAAACGGAAGGCTTGACATACATGTCATAGATGGCTCCTATAAACTGCAACAGAAATCAAGACCGTGAGTAAGCCATTTGGTATTCCTATAGACAAATAAGATGACTGTGGTAAATTGACTGACGTGTGTGTGTGTCAGTGAAAGGGTAGAGAACATTTTTTTGACTATATGTTTTTGTACTTTTTGACAGCAGAATTTTTAAAGGCAAAGTGAGTCCAAGCTTGTGTAAAAAAGTTTGATAAACAGCCATTATGACTGATTCGGCACAAAGGACATACTGGCAAGCCTGTTTGTTCAAAGTTAATGTTTGTCATTGACAGTGATATTCTGCCCTTCTTCAGGCGTGCCATAGTAGTATGTAATATCGTAATGAAGCCTGTGAACGGATGGAAGAGGACAGCCTAATAAAGTGGAAAACAACTGCTTGATCCTGCATGCTTTTAAGTGAATGTCTTTTCTTACGAGTCATTTTTCACATGGCACATTCTCAGCTTTTATCCTAATTGCATGTCAAGCCATTTTCATTTTTGCATCTTCATACGAGCGGTGTTTTTGTGCACTGTCGAGCTCTGCACAAGACAAATGAGGCAGCTGGTGAAATCGACCGGCTCTGTGATTGGCATGAAATTAGTTCAGTTTTCGAGTTTACTCCTAAATGAAAGGAAGTGTTGTCTTTGCTGCCAGCGATGGATTTAAACACCATGTGTGAAACGATTTCATGCTCAAAATTCGAGACTTCTTTTAAGCATAGTTTTGTAGGTCAGAAATGTTAGAGTTTAGCGTTTAACTTTCAAAACCCATTATATATTATAGTACTTTACTTTGGACTTAACTTGTGCTGCCTTCCAAAAATACATGTTCATTGATGACAACCACACGTGTAATGGTTTAGAAAGGATTAATGAGTAGAACAGTGGGCAAACTGCGGCCCAGGGGTCACATGCGGCCCGTTGGGCTTTTTAATCCGGCCCGCCAAGCATTTTCTCATATTTTTTAAATGATAAAATATTGCCAATTCATCACTCACGTTGTTATAACCTGCAGTAACCAGTTCACATATTTGTTCACTGAGGTCCGATCGAAACGTTTAGCCGTTTTCAGCACATACATTTATCCATTCACGTATAGGATCTGCAACCACTTTTTTAATGGATTCTTAACTCTTTACACAAGGGGGCAATAAAAAAATACATGATTACTGCAAATTGTGGATTCGGGGAGGGATTGTGTAGTAGTTATTTAAGATCTTGATGTAGTTTTTTCCTGGTTGGCCTTGAGCGTTCCTAGCTAAATGACCTGTGGGCGGTGTCTTATTATCAGGATAAGGCACCGCCCCCTCTGCTTTGATGCCAATCTACGTAGTGACCACACGGTGGTACAGCAGCGGGAAATTCCCCTGTGGCCCCAAAAGGATTTTTCTCATTGACCACAATGTAAAAAGAAACGTCTAGTGCTCAGCTGTCAGGACACTTACAACTGACAACATGGTCGGATTTAGTGGTGTTTATTCTCTATTTTCACATCATAGTCTTTATATATTCATAGACGTGAACGCTCTATCATGCCTTCGAGCTGATTGGTCACAACAGGCCACGTGGTCCGGCGGGGGCTTGAGGGCTGTGGTGTGCCTGCTTGTCCTCTTTGTGAAATGCATCAACTGCGCATGTTGGGGCCAAAACATAGAAATGGTGGCCTCCATAACACAGAAGTAAAAAATACATTTTCCGTCCTCATGTGCCAGTATACTGAAATCAAAGACGGCCATCATGCTAATCCTCTGATATTACCTCTATGCTTGCGAGACTTGTTTGTTTTCCAGAAAATCACTAAAGTGACATTAAAGTTTAACATAAATGTAATTATTATTATTATGTAATTATGTATTTAAAACATAATAATTTTATGAAAATTGATACAACACTATTAAACACTAAAACACTAAAAGACATGACCACATTATGCAAAAAAATGTCCATATTGGATACTAAATGTAATAACAGATTTAGCAGATAATGAGATTCACCAGGTCCAGTGCCATGTTATTCCTTCATACATATGGCACTCTTTTAGCTCAAACTATGAACACTGCACTGAATAATAATAAAACCACAACTTTAACCAAAGCTTTAATCGTCCTCATTCCTACTGTGGTTGTCAGAGATTCTGGATCGATATGTCGCTCACAGATTTTAGGAGTTAGTGTCTTTTCCACAAACATAACTTAGTACAAAAACATAAATAAATGAATATGATATAAGAATGAGGCCACTTTCTTGCATATAGAAGTATTGCCCACAGTCAAAGGACAAAACCTCCCATTGACTATACCCCACTGGTCAAAATTTATTTGGTGATGGTCAATGGAAAAACCTAATTCTACTTCCTCAACTCTACTTTTCTGCACCGGATGGCCTATTATTGGTTGTAGTGTTTTTAGGTCCCACAGAGTCCCAAATTTGTGAACATTATATAGCCTATTAATTTTCAGTACGCCTAATTAATGGACAGTAAAGGCTCCTTAAAGGGGAACCCAGTTATTAATATTAACATTTACTTTGCTGTCATTAATATACATGTGGCATAAACACAAGCCAAGTACATTTTCTATAAAACCAATTTACCTGTGGGCCGCCATTGTTATTTACTTCTCAATGCATTCTGGGTTTTGACGTCTCATGATTGCACCGCATAGAGTTCACAGTCACAGCAGCACAATGAGGCTTCTGTTCAGCCTTTCCAGTTCGAACCAGAGACCCCTTCAAAGGCAGGGGGATAACCAAGATGAAAATAGTCAGTCAGTAAGTTTAGATAAAAATGAAGCTAATCCGACACGCGTGGACGCGAGTCAGGCAAAATCACTGGTGTCTGTGTGGCAACTGCTTACCAACGCCAACGGAGACTGAGAGTGTTTGCTGTAAAGAGCTCAATTTTATGGCAGCAGCTATCCATGGTATCACATGATAATTTTTTTTTTACTCTACAGTGAAATAACAATAAATAACACAGTGTCTGCTGATGGGTTGTCATCCACAAACACTACTGTAGTTTGTTTACAGTCGTCGAGGAAAGTGTCTCTTGTCTTATTCGTTTCTTAGCACGGTTTTCACTCGCTACCAGATGCACCTGTAAGCTCTTTTAGCAACTGTGGCCGACTGTGTGCTTCGAATGCATCAGGGCTAAAATGGCGAGCGCGCAGTCTTTGGGCAGTTGTACTCGTCCACCAACATCTTCTCATTGTTGTCTTCTTTTTTTTTTCTCGTGAGGAAAGCTGTGGAGGCTCACATCTGTTCTTTGTTGCCTTTTGAAATTACACCAAAAGCTGCACAATGAGGCATTGTAGCTCCTCTTTCTGCAGCGACAGGATAGCTCTCCAACCATAAAACATCATTGTCACAGATTGCATTTTTTTGTATTTAATTATATTGTATTGTATGTGTTACATATTTAGAGCAACTTAATAGACGGGGTTCCTATTAATACCTTTAAGCAGCATATCACTCTCCTCTATCACCTCCTCAGCAGCAAAACATTTAGCAAACAGGTCCAAACTTCTGTCTTCTGTCAACACTAACAAGCACAGAAGCAGCAGATTTACTGAGGCTAACACAAGCATCTAAACACAGATTTTCAGGAGGAGCCATTACCTTGTGTGTGTTGCTGTGATGCTTCAGTTTCAGACAAGGGCTTTCAAAAAACCAAACAATGCCAGACAAGTCCCATTCACATCTAATATCTCTCCTTTTACAATCCCCAGAGTCCACTATAAGAGAGGCTACACCGAGTCACTCCACACCTCCCAGATATGCTATGCAAGCTTATTTGCATGGCACTAATGAACTGAAGAAATGCTTTCGTAATAAGTAGGGGGTTCAAATTGTGTGATGCTCACTCAACTATTTAATAAACACAAATCTTTTTCTGCCTATGCCCAGAGGTGGGTAGTACTCGGTTACATTTACTCAGTTACATTTACTCAGTTACATTTACTCAGTTACATTTACTCAGTTACATTTACATTTAAATAAATTGCACTCCATAGAGTGCACAATACTTTTTACTTTTACTTGAGTAATAATATTTTGAAGTAACTGTACTCTTACTTGAGTAAAATCTCGTAAATCTAGAAGGAGTAAGAGTACATTTACCACCTCTGTGTGTCATGTAAGAACAGCTTTATGTGAAAAATGTGATGATGTGGAAATTCTGTTCCTTGTGCCTTCATTTATGGAAATATTATTTACTTTTTTAGTTTATCTTTTGAAAATATCAAAATCTGTTTAGTATCTTTTTATTTTTTGCCAGATTACCACAAAATGAAACTTAATTAAACAAAATAATCTGGCATTACGCTAAAACAGTTCCTCAGGACTTGAGTAGTTTTTTCACCAGTACTTTTCTGCTCTTACTCCAGTAATTATTATTTTGAAGTAACGGTACTCTTACTGTAAAGTAAAACTACAAAGTAAAATGATTGGCTACTCTACCCACCTCTGCCTATGCCATTAGGGGCTGCGGTGGACTGGAGCAACTGAAGGCTCTATAGGCTCTGTACACCCTGGACAGTGGCCAGCCAGTCGCAAGACATACATAGACAAACAACTGTTTTATAGTGGCATCCAGATCCTGTATTTATACAATCTATGGTTAAATTGATGATTCATTTGCTATTGCATGTGGAGTACAAGTGGCTCGCACATGATAATGGGAAGTAGTAGTAACGATCCCAAAATCTACACATACAATGAACAACAAGCAATTGAAATACATAGTTTTACATTCTATATGATATATTTTTATTGTGTTGTGTTGATTGTGTATTGGAGTCAAATAATTAGCTACAGTATGATGTACCACTATGGGGCTATATGTGATTATGTAATAATTGTCTACCTATGTAGGCTGTATGGTTGCATTATTTTGTATGGGGGACCGATCTAGGCTACCTTACCAAGTATGAAGTCAAGTATATGTTGTCACTGGTATGTCTTTTTTAAATGTCTTTATATTAAGCTTTTTTGCACATTTGACATTGCATATTTTGGATACATTTAGATTACCATTTTATGTTTTGCAGCATAAAACACAATAATTATCTTTCTCTTGCAAGCAAATGCTCTGATTAGACACATTGTCTCTTTAAGATAGGAGCAGAAGCAGGTGGTTTTCCCGTTTGTTATATCGAGGTGAATCCTATGGCGTTTTCAGCTCTTGGAGAGGACAATAGCTCAACATTATTAATTACTCAAACATGTGCAGAAGAAACAAAACACAGCTTTGGGTATGTGTTTGAAAATCAGATATCCATGCCAGCTAATGTGTTGTAATGTGTAGAATATGTCTATTAAATACATCCATTCTGACATGAATGAGCAATTTATATATAAAATAACAATATACACTGAATGATTGAATTAGGTTTCTTAATATGGAGGTCATTACAGATGGCCAAAATATATGACTGATAACATTATAGTAGATGTTTTATGTTTTATGAGCATCATGTCCATAGTAAGCTAGGACTGTGTGGACTTGCTGAAATGCTCCTCCAATCCCCAAATGTATTCAGGTTTTGACAGTACTTTGGTCATTTTGGAAAAAAAACAGACTGGTGAAATATGAATAATTTAGGTCATATCTTATCATAACATTCACTTTAGTTGAACCCAAGTCATGCTAAAACAAAAAGACACAAATATGATTGTAAATAAATGATGTATGGAAATAAATACACACAGTCTCAATGTCCACTTAACAAATTATATGTTAGCAACCCCATCATTTAGACTTCATATGCATGGGTATGTTCTTGTTTTTCACACTCCTTTTTGAGGCTATCGTTTAGCCAAGATTGAAAACATTGAATTGAAGACCACTTAATGTCACTTAATATAGAACATAATGTAGGCAAGAGGAAATGGGTTCAATAGGTTAATTTTACAATCCACGTAGATTGAGATGGTTCTGCTGAGGTGTTGATGTACAAGAGTGAGATGGTTCTGCTGCTGAGATGGTGATGGAAGAGAGTGATATGGTTCTGTGGCTGAGATGGTGATGGAAGAGAGTGAGATGGTTCTGCAGCTGAGATGGTGATGGAAGAGAGTCAGCTGGTTAGGCGGCTGAGGTGGTGATGGAGGAGAATTAAATAATTTTGATGCTGAGGTTGTGATGGAAAAGAGTGAGATGGCTCTGCTGAGGCGGTGATGTCAAAGAGTAGGATGGTTCTGCTGTTGAGGTGGTGGTGGGGAAAAGTGAGATGGTTCTGCTGCTGAGATGGTAAAGAGGAGAGTGAGATGTTTCTGTTACTATGAGATGGGGATGGAAGCGAGTGAGATGATATTGATGCTGAGGTGGAGATGGAAGAAAGTGAGATAGTTCTGTTGCCGAGTTGGGGATAGAGGAGAGTGAGATGGTTCTGGTGATGGATGAGTGTGAGATGGTATTGACGCTGGGGTGGAGATGGAAGAGAGTGAGATAGTTCTGTTGCTAAAGCGATGATGGATTAGCGTGAGTGCATTTAGAAGCCTCAGAACAGTTGCATGTACACGTGTCCAGTAATATGTTCCAGTAAAACGTTTCATACTTTGCTCCAGTAAAACCCACATTGAAATGCTGTTGATAAAACTAAGCTTCAGTGATGTAGCATTCAAAGACCCCCAAATCTTCAAGCGGTCATTTGGTCTTACAGCTAACGGATAGGAGACAAAAAGCGCACCAACCACACAGTTATCTGGAGAGCAGCAGGAGGATTTGCTCAGTCCCGGTTTGAGCTTGGCCTGTTATAATGACGGACTTTGGCAGGCAGCATGGAGGATACATCCAGTATCAAGGGAACCATTCAGTCTTGCATGGGCTGTTCACGAGCTGCAGTTTATCTCTCATGGTCTGCTGCAGAAAGGTTATATGTTAATGGAGTGTGTGTAGTTTGTTATTGAATGTTGTTAGTGCTCAGTGTTATGTTACATTAAAGCTGCACTACCTGATTTTGTGAAACTGTGTGACGCGCCCCCCTCCCTCTTCTTTCTTTCCCTATCACGGTCTCACACAAACCAGGAAGTATGAGAACAAGCAGCAGTCTGAAGTTGGCTTTTAATTCTTTGAAAAAAAATCAATCAATCAATGAAATATTAGCTCTAATTAAGCTGTGTTTTGGACAGATAATAGATGTATATCAACTAATCAGAGTGCTCCTGTACTATAAAACAAAACCCCTTATAATACGGCCCACAGAGGGTCTCAAAGTCTCATTTTTTTCTCCGATGACTTATGTTATGCTGCTTCAATTTCAAGGAGAAATACAGGCAGAGCAGCTTTAAGGTTGACTTATTTCCCCCATATTTCCTGGTACACTTCCAATAAACTAAACAAAAGAAAAAAACATGCCGTTTTGGTACCCGTGCAACATGGAGAGACAATGACACCAGCTGCATAGTAGAGACGTTTGCATTTTTACTTCCATGAAAGATGCAATATTTTCTAGTACTTCCAAACAAAATGATCTAAAATCCAGTGTTCAAGAAAAAAATGATTATCTGATGAATTCAGATGTAATGAGAACAATTCACAACACATTTTTGACAATTGGCATCGCCTTTTTATATTCTGGAAGATCATTTGTCTTGATCCCCACAAATATCACATATTCACTCATCTTTGGGGGGTAAGATCAAAATGAAATGAGGCTGTCCACATTGATGGTGGACCTCTCCTAGACCTCGCGCCTGAATCCCCCCTCTGCTCTATTTCCTCATTCACCCCTAATTCTGCTGCATCCACACACACGTATTGAGCTCTCTCAGCACAAGGACCTCATCCATCAGTCCTGGACACATCTACAGCCTGTCCGTCCTGGGAGTGGATCCCTCTATCGTGTGGTTCTCCATAAGGTTTCTCTTTTTCCCATAAATGGGTTTTGGAGTTTTTCCTGACCATGATGGAGGGTCTAAGGACAGGGGATGTCCTGGGACAGTCCTTGTGTTTGTGTGTTTATTGATTGACCATTAACTTTGTTATTGTTTGCTATGACCTTGTTTATTTGTTTTACATACATCTTTTTCTGTAAAGCCCCATGAGGCAACTTTGTTGTGTTATAGGGCTATACAAATAAAATTGAATTGAATGACATGTCTTCCAAACAAAGTAACACAAAATAATTCTACAGAAGGCCAAACTGGTAATTCAAAAAATGAAATAATTATTTAGGTTTAATATTAGACATGTTTTTATTAATTGTTTTGTTCTTTTTTGAAGCAGATTAAACTAAATACAAATATTTTGGCCTAATGTAATAACACAACTGTATTGCAAGTGTAGACTTACAAGGGCATCACCCGTTCCAGATGTACATAATTCAGTCTGTCCCCACTTGTTGCTATTACCATTGGCCAGATTGTCCTCCTGGCCAATCCAACAAGTAATACTTAGTGCTCCGCAGTTGCTCGTGTGTCATGTGAGTGGTTATGACACAATGACTCGGAGGACGGGGACAGGACTGAAACAGATTGGACCCCAGGTCTTTGTTCTCCAGCCAAATGTACTGTGCCATTCACATAATGACAATGAATAGGCCAGTGCCACCTGAGTACGCGTAAAGTGACCGCCGTGCCCGCTATGTGTCAGGGCAGCTTTTATAGAGTAACTTTGATGCCCTTCAGTGCAGATGGGGTATTTATACACCAGCTGTCACTTCGCTGTAGTTCATGTGGCTTAAAGCCACTGACTCATGAGATCGTTATGTCATTCCATAGAGCTGCCAGACCATGTGATGTTAAAGAGTAAACAAAGTGTGATGTGCTAGATAAGGCAGTACTTAAAGATGGGGAAAATCTGTGAAGAAAAAGTCAAAGGTTCAAATCTATTACAATACCACAGAGGATTTCATCTAATGAAACCAAGCCTCACTTAATAATCAATAATGGACTCTTTACCCACAAATCAACTGGTGAGACGCCACAGATTAATGTAGTTAATGTTAACATGAATCTAAGGAAAAATGTACTGCATGTTTTCTGTCATTTCATGTTTTCATTTGGAAATTATGAACTTGTGTGTAAAAATTACCTAAATTTCAATCCAAAATAGTTGGATACCCAGCATAAAATATTAATATGGCCCCACCCTACAACAAACAGGAGGTCGGCCATATTTGACAGCCTCTAACTTGCACATACTTTGCCCGATTAGGCTCAAACCTCCCGGCCCTGAACACATCTTACCAATATGATGGCAGTTACCTCTATAGTGCCCCCTATAGGCTGAAAGAAGAATGTAGTTTTAGGGAAATTTACAAAAACATTCTTCACAAACATCCAGACAAATCAATAAAGTCAAATAGACCCTTTCCATGTTTGTCATGGTTTTGGGGGCGGGGCCT
>JAVQKC010051178.1:0-55402 GCA_036025475.1 Philypnodon macrostomus | reverse complement strand
GTACTCCTACAGAACATGTACTCCTACAGAACATGAACTCGTACAGAACATGTACTCGTACAGAACATGTACTCGTACAGAACATGTACTCGTACAGAGCATGTACTCGTACAGAACATGTACTCGTACAGAACATGTACTCGTACAGAACATGTTCTACTCGTACAGAACATGTACTCGTACAGAACATGTCTGTACCCACCAGGTCAGAGTGCTGTTCTGTTGGATTTGTCCAGGGCTTATTGAATCCTACCTGCACTGTTGTATTTGGATTATATGTTTATTATATTGTTACTTATCTCTTGTTTGCACACGTTTCTTACCATGTTCTATTATTGCATGTTATTCGTACATGACGTCTTAGCGAGTCTAACGGTTCTTCTGAGCCAAAGCATTTCATTGCATTTTTGACCCTGTGTTGAATGTGCATGTGACAAATAAACTGAAACCTGAACGTTACTTTCATCAATCTGTCTGGAGTCACTGTTGATGGAGAGTTTGTACGAAATTTGACCCAGATGAATCTAAAACTCTTCTGGACAGAGTTGGTTGAACGATTAGTCAGGATTAGTCGTGATTAGTCGTGATTAGTCGTGATTAGTCGTGATTAGTTGTGATTAGTCATATTAATCACGATTAATCAGATTAGTTGTTTCAGAGTTTCGTTTCTGTGCTCGTGGTTACGTGGATGTGACTCTAAATCATTGTTAGTGTGAGGCCCATGTTTTTCAGATTCCTGGTCCAGGTCCAGGCCAAGATCCGGTCTAAGAATAGTCCGGTCCGGGTTTTCTGTGGTCAGTGTGGTTCAGTCCGAATCCACCAAGTCCAGGTTTATTTATACACTCCGTTCTGGGAAACTACACCAGTTCAACCAAACACCCTCAAGAATCAATGGTTCAGTCCTGGTTTAGACCTGGTTTAGTCCTGGTTTGCCTTTTATCTTAGAGTTTGCATTTTTGAAAAAAGAAGCCTTTGATGTTTTGTGAGCTCCTCCAACATAAATAACGCAATGTACTTAATGCAGATGACTACAACAACAACAACATACATCATTAACAAATATAGTAATATTCTCCAGCTTGAGGATTGCAAAATGAAGTCCGCTTGGAAAGAGCTCTTTCTAAGGGAGAACAGGGGTTTATGTGGAAACATACCTTACACACTAAAATGTAATAACCTTTGAGTCTCCTGGTGTTTTACTTGGCCGAGAGAAACAGAAGATCAAACACAGACTTGAATCCAGCAGCTTTTGCCAAAAATGTCAGCACTAAGCACTAGGCTCCAGGTATGTTCTTTCCTCTGAGCGTAAGAGTAAAGACATAAGGCAACATAAGAGACTATAGCTTAACCTGTCACCACCAGACAGGAAGTCAGGTCTCCCCTCTGTCATCAACACCACGCCTAGGTTATCCAGTGTCACTGCTATCCCCTATGGTCGCCATTATGAGAGCAGCCATCCACAGAAGACTGAACCCACAATAGCCTTGTGCTCTGCTGCAAAGATCTCTCACCAATACATATCTCATAATCACGAGGAACGACTCTGACAGAAACGACTTCAAAGCAGTGACAGCTCAAGATAAAGACAAAAGTGACAGAGCCTCATTCCATGGCTTCACAGATAAGAGCAGAAATAATGGAGGAAGATGTCTTCCTACTATACAGATACTAATAGTTCAGAGCATTGGGGAAATTCAGAGTACTCTTCTGAAAAACAATGCTTCAACGATTTATCATTCTGCATTCTTAACAATATAGTATTATTGTTGTCTCATAGGCATTCTGTGCAATGGATATCTGACCAATCTCTACTGCTATTCCCATATATGAGTATATTTGACCCTCATCAGAACATAAAAGAACAGCTCAACACATGTGGCTCTACTGCCATGAGGAGCAGCGGACCAGGTGAAGATGTTGACACTGACTCAAGAGGCACTGTTTATTGTGAACAAATGGCACCAAACTATGAAAAACAATCTGATGGCAGCTGTTGGTGAGGTCAGGGGGTAAATGCTGGGGCTGCACAAACACAGAAGAACATCTGATAGTAATGGATTGCAATAATGTTATGATTGCCAATATTTGGGTATGCCATTTGACTAAATTTACTAAATTTGAGCAGAAATAGAATATACTAGATGTACTAGTCAAAGAGATTAAATTGAAGGTAAAAAACTACAACCAGACTATTTTCATTTACCCACAACACATGTTTATGATTTAAGTTATTTTCTAAGGGGAACATTTCTGCCAGATGGAAGACCATAGCATTTGTGCAATACCTTTACTTCTGTGTGAAACACATATTAGGTTTGAAAATACTGCAATAATAATAACTTTTCAATACAGTACAATATAGAGTACAGACCTAATCAATGCTCAGAGAATCAAGGTGAACCCCAACCTTCAGACCACTGGTTAAAAGCACTGCTTCCCCTCTCCTTCCCCATCCCACCACCTCTCTCGCCCCTCTCTCACTGCTCTCACAGGATTTTGCAGTACAAACTAGGAACAGATGTCTGCCGGGGCTCTGCTGAAAGACCCCGCTGTTCTGGATGCCAGCCACATGCTTTTCATTCAGAGATGAAGGCTCACAGCTCGCCTTCTTCTGAAGCCAATTTCAAAAGAGAGAGAGAGAGTGAGGGGTGGAAAAAACAAACTCTCCAAATACCTTTAAGCTCTCTTCAAAAAGCCGTACATATGTGAGCACACCTTCCTGTCCACATAAGTATGGTGTCTTTTCTGCTTAGGATGCCAAAAGAATAGGCTTGTTACAATGAAGATGTGACACATGACACAGATCTCCTACCTACATCCAAGACAAATCCAGAAACATGATGCCTTGAAAATACACCCAAAACACCAAATCTAAGGCATCCAAATAAAACATCCAGTTCAAGCCTGACTGCCAAATGAGGATTTTTATGGGATTTTTTTATGGACATATTCCAAATGAACATTCCTAGTATAAATTAGTGCTCTAACGTCTCAAGTGCTATGTAGTGCCATAAGCCACATAAACTCACTGACTGAGCCTGGAGTGTAATATCAATACCTTTCAAACGAGTTCTGTTTTCGATCCAAGACTGTTGACACCTTGCCCAGTTCGTAACTTCGACAGGAAGTACTGAAAGGTTCGATCATTATTTGACCATTAAACATGAAGCTCCATAATTATGTGTGCATTAATGTTTTATGTGACCTCTTCCACTATCATTGGTTCAGATGACAGCAGATCAGTGTTTTGGATGCACAAAATATAACTTTATAGTTTACCCAGTGTCTCGTTTTGGCATCAGTAACGGTTTATCTCCCACCTGTGACCATTGTTTTACCTTGCACCTGTAAACAGACTGGTAACAATTACTCTAACCATCTGTAATGACTTTTCACACTCTTCTGCCAAGTCATCCCAATGGACTAAGCTCTTTATCCACTCATACCACATACTAATATAACTGCACTCCAGGTGTGATTGAGGACTGTGTGACTCCAAGCTATATCAGAGTAAGGTTCCTAGTTGGTACCTGGTAGCGCGCCATCCTTATGCCCATCCCCCAGAAAGGGACAGGAGGACAGGCCCGAGCTGAGAGGGGGTGGAGGGGCGAGAGTTCGGAGGCTCCACTGATATCAGAGCTCTTTTATAACTCCCAGCTCTGTGCTTTGAAGTCACAGCCAGACAGCTCAGGAATCCTACTCCCCCATTTGACAAAGAGGAGGGGGATGGTCCAAGCTAAACACTGCATTTGGACCAATCGCATCCTCCTATGTGATTTCATATGTCTCCTATATCCAATCATAAGGAATGTTCTCCATCTCTGCAGCTCATCAAATTGTGCTGAATGGTTTGGGTCATATGTGGAACTGCTTAGGGCACAGAACAACTGGAATGTATATAATAAAGCTCAAATACTCAACATCCCTGAAAAAAATTGACACTTTCAGAGTTGAAATAGCCTCAATGTCTAAACCTCAGATATATGGAAACACATGATCCAGTGAATAAACATTGTGATACTCAAATTAACTTCAGTATCAAAGTCGCAGGCCAGGTGGGAATGGCAATACATGATTTATTGTATAGTATAGTCATTAGCACACATACACACACCAAGGCTTGTGTGCATAATTCTGCTCAATCAGCCCCACGTCAGTGCCACACAATAAAATGAGCTTGATCAAATACTGGAGGTTTTCCAGTTTTGGCATGTTATATGATTGAATACAACATAAATATGTCAGGAGTGGCTTTGATAGCAGAGAGGGTGGGATCATTGTGCTAATAAGTGCCAGTCATAGACCTGTGGTGGTTTTCCTTTAGGGTCCTGTTCGTTTGAAGCGGAGCAAAGTGGGCGGTTTATAGAGCTGATATTACCTACAACTCTTCCACTATTACAACCACCCACCTTACAAATTGCCGACACCTCTGTGCGAACTTCTCAGAGCGGTGAGACTCAAGTAAAAATGTAACTAATTGCATTGAGGTATTGATATTCCACAGAGGACTTCCTATAGAGAGCAAGCTGTAGTACTGTGCAAATGTTTTAGCCACAAATTTAGTAACATCTTCCCCAGGGTTAGCTCCACAAACCTCAGCTCAACATTACTGAGTCTGTCTGGGAGTAAACAGCAGCAAGGCGAGTGAATGCAATTTGTAAACTGATGAGGATGAAGCTGATAACCCACTGCATATTTACCCAACAGCATGTCTTCCATAAAATATCCACACAGTATTTTCAATTAACCCATATTACTGACACAAGACCTCACTAACCAGGCAAAGGCAACTCCGAAGTGCTTTGAAGTGCTTGACATCTCATCACTGAATGCAAATGTCCACTCCTACATGGCACATCTCAGTAATAGACTGATAAAATCATACATTAATCATAAAAAAACACATCATAAAATAGGTGCATCACGATTGTCGGTTCATTTGACATGATTTGAACAGTTTGTAGTCAGCTTGATACCTGCATGGTCTTCAGCTTGTGATCCGCTGCGCTGTACCGCTCACACTCCTCCATCCCTCTCCGCAGGAAGGCGTTCACAACAAAACTATCTCCTACAAAATACACCGCGAAGAGTTAGACATGTGTTCGCTCCTTTTACATGATCAATTTAACGCATCTCATTACCGAACATTGATTTCTAAATGTATTTCATCCTCACCTTCAGGGTTTTCTCTGCGCTTACACGCTTCAGGTCCAACCATCACGCACAGGGATGAAAAGAGCCGTTAATTTTGCATAGAAAACGTGATTGATGAGCTTGTAGTTACTGTAAAAAAACACAAATTCTTACCATGTTTCGACTGTAGTTTTCCCATTCTTCTGGGCTTTCTAGTATCGATTACGGTACTCCAAATCCGACAAGGAAAACGCACTCTCTGCCCGGGAACGGTCACATTGTGAAAAAAACTCCAACTTCATCCAGAGGCCAACATATATGTCGTTTGTTCATTGAAGTCTCGATGCTCTGCGACTGAGAATGAAGCGATGATCCCAAACAGATAAAAGAAGAGCGCGTGTGTTATCGCTGTGTCTCTAACCTCACACTGAACATGAAGCTCTTTGAACACAGCACGTTCCGCGGTGCCGCTGTCAAGTCCACAGCGCATGCGCAACACATCCGGTTACAGAATAAAATAGAGTCTAAACTAGAGACACAAATGAGTCATCAGTAGTTAAGATCTAAAGAAAACGGTTGGGAAATGGGACACATCGCCATGCCCCAGATCCCAGAACTAGACTTTAAACAATTCAATGCATCTATTATTGTATTACTTCCGCTTCAAGTAAAACATTCCGTAGCTTGACCATGGATCTAAAACGCTTGCCATCCATGTGTTTATGTAAAGAGCGCCCTCTGTAGGTGAAGATGTTTTACTGTGTCTGTGAGGACTACAGTTTTGAGAATGACAGCTTGATTTTTCACAAGCTTCAGTGTTGTTATATGTATTCTCAGGTCTTATGGTAAAAATAGGCTATAATATTTTCTTTTTTAAGCCTTTCATAAATGTCAAAGGCCTCATAATTACACATTGATGTCTAGTTTCTGACAGGCAGGTCTATGTTTGCGTAGTTCAATGACGACAGATTGCTTTGATGCTATTTGCCGTGCCTAATTATAACATTTGCATGCATATGCAGCTTAAGATACCATATCTCGGCTAATTTAACGTCAAGTCTTAGCTGCATCCTCTTCTCTTGACAGTGAGAAGCACAAATGTTAAAGAGTCAAAGCAAAAACCACACGTTTCTGAAATGATCGTTTGGATTGAGAGCTGCAGCAGTTCTCTTTTAGGGGCAATGTTCACTAGGATAAAAGAGTTGGTTTATCATCAAAGGCTGCCACACAAGTGAAGAATGGATACGTCTGGGATCTGTGACGGTTTTATGGCTGCTCATTAGTTATTTCTGCTGGATTCAGAGCATTGTACTTGCAAAAAAGAAAGAATCTTTATAAATCTGGCCTTAATACACACATTGGATTGCTAACATACACCTTCCATTAGGTTTAGCCTGTCATTTTTATTTAGTTGGAAAGTCAAATAGTTTCCATAGTGTTGTACGCAGGTTCAGTCTTATAATGCCTATATAGTAAATGTATGTGTGTGTATTCGGGATGGGGGGCGTAAAAGTTACCCCCGTCCCGGTGTGAATCACCACTGGCACGGGCTCTAATATTCCATTGCTCTCAGCCATGTACCTGAACAACGGTTGACAGGAAAAACGTCAGACTGTTTTGTTTGGACTTTTCTGACATTTTGAAGGAGTTTGAAACAGTGATAAAACTCTGTAACAATAAGCCTTTTGACTTTTCTCCCTTGCCTTGATTGGCTTTTAACAGCTGCCTGCTTTTGGATCGACTACAGTCAAAAGAAGAAAAGGCCTCCAGTCAGAGCAATTATGGTTTTATTTACCATGCCCGTTCATGGAGCTCTCTCTTTTTTTGTCTGTACTTTATGACAGTGATTAGATTACTGAGAAGAACTGTGTGATTCACCTCACATAAAATCATATATCACTTCAATGATACATGTGCAGCAAACAATTAGGCCTAAATATTGTGGCTCAAGCCAAAGTTATTTTCATCCCTGTGTCACTTTGTTTTATAAAACACATTAGTCTTTTTTAATGTCTCCAAAAGTATCTTGACGCGTGAACATAATGTAAATGTAATGTTTGCTCTCTTTTACATTTTGAAGAAGTAGCCCATACAGTGTGCACCTTTGAAGTGGAGTGAACAAGCTGTTGGCCTACAACAAACAAAGGGCTCATTGTCAAGTCTCTGCGGCTAACATGCAAAACAGTAGCCTAGAGCATTTATAGAATTCAAAACATGCTTATATGAACAATGACACATCTTATCCATCAATATAAACTATGACTGATACTCTATAACAAAAAAAAAAGATTATCTAACTGTTTGGCTTCAGGGTGCAAGAAAAAAAGAACCACAAGTGCACACCCAAAACATTAGCCTACATAGTGCAAACAGTAACTCCACTTGACACTAGGCATAACTGTGCGTCTACTGTACGACTGCATTTGAAGGACTTTTCTCATTTCAAAACATTATGAAGACAGATTATCTCTTACACATTCTGAAGACTCAAGGTCATTAGCCCCTGGCCTTGTCCTTAAAATAACATAAAAACGAGCATATTTGTCAATTCATTTGAGAAGGCATCTTTACGCCCCCTAGTGGTAGACTCAACAAATCTCCGGAAGCAGATTACTATTTATTTCATTATTTGTTCATTTTTCTTCTTCTTTTTGTTAACCTGCTTATTTTTGAGTAATCATGTACCTCGTAAAGCCCCCCTGGAGATTAAATGTAAAATGCAAAAAAGATAATATAAAAAAAATTCTAAAAAATAAATACAAAATCTATCCTGAAGCAGATTTCAAAACACCAGTTTATTAAATTGTATGCAAAACATTGATAAGAAAAGAAACGTCAAGTATTGAACAAAAGTAATAACGAGGAACATTAGAGGCTCAAATCCAACACATTGGATCTGTTTTTGAAGAAATGCTTTTTCTTATGTATGCATTGAAAAAGTCAGATAAATGCCCAACAAAACATTTGAACATTATAGCTGCATTTTAACAAAGAAGTAACCCATTAAAGTAAACAAACTTCAAATGTGACACACAAGGTGAATAAGTAAATATTTAAAACATGTATTTCCTAAAAGACTGTTAAATATATTGTTATAACATGACAACAGAAACACAGTATCTCAGGTCAACAGTTTAGACGCCATTCACCAGGTTATTTTTTTCCTCCTTCTGTTTGTCCACTGCTTTGTACATAGCATCAAGGAACCTCTCAAGAGTTACAGTTGGTGTCTGCAAACAAATACACTACATAAACAAAAAACACAGTCACAGAACTTCTATATCAAAGAACAAGATTCTTACTTTCACAAACATTGCATGGGCTAAAAATGGCAGCTTCCTGAGTGCCCTTCCACTCAAACCTCTGCTTTTTCTATTTTTTTGAAAGTGAAAAAAACAAGCATTAGCCTCAGATGTAAATTGAATGCCGTTAAATGATTTAGAGGTATACTCACATAGCAATGTTCCTCAGTGTGAGACTATGTTCAGATACCTCGCTCTCTACAAAGCCCATTGTTTCTAGTTCAAACATGGTAAACAACTGCTGACGTGGATAGATGATTTGGCACTGACCACATGACACAAAAATAATGCATATATCATTTTATTCAAATAAAATCTGTTTCAAACTTGTTGACAAGGTGTAAAAGACCTCACCTTCATTAGTTCTTCCAGACAGGACAGGTAGATGTTGTAGATACCCTTCTCAGAAGGAGGGCCAATATACTGCTTGATGTCAGCTCTGTCAACAAATGCCAAATCGATCTTTTCCGTCACATTCGAGGTAGTAAGGATTACAACATTGGAGTATCTGTGTGAAAATAATAAAGATAATAATCAACATGTCTACACATTTACTAAGAGAATAAATGCTGTTTCAGTTTTCTGACCGTTTGATCTGATCTAGCTGGGTGAGGACAGAGTTTACCACTCGGATGGCATCAGATGGCTCAGTTCCTGCTTGAGATGCATTCCTTGCTGCTGTCAAACTTTCTACCTATTCAATAAAAGGGACACTATGTTATATGACAAAAAATAATAAACAGTAAAGAAAAAAAGTACTGTGTTTTTACCTCATCAATCAGAACAAACACGAGAGCATCCTTGTCATCAATTAGTTGCTGGATTTTTTGAAACATTTTTGTGACCAGTTTGCCACTCTGTAACAATAATCATATTATAATTACTTTCCATTTTAATAATAAAACTAAATATGCATGTACCTCTGAAAACCACTTGGAGAACAAACTGTGGCTGTTTATCTCAACAAACTGTCCATAAGAATACCTTGAGGGAGTGTAGAGTAAAAATCAAACTGTGCAGTTATTGTTGCAGAGGTCTCAATAAAATAAATTTCATACCGATTTGAAAGTCTGATTGACAGCTTCTGCGCCAAACCTTTACACAGCGACGTTTTTCCTGTGCCTGGAGGTCCTGCATTTGAACAATTTATGTGCAACAATATCTCATACACAAAGAAAGAATGTATTTATTTATCGTTTACCGTGAAGCAACACAACTCGGTTCCATGAAATCAAGTTACTGTCGACGTTTTTGTCTGAGAAGTAAATTGTTGTTGTGACGTAATCTAAAAGCTGGAAAACCATACAAATGTCAAGCCCAAAGTGTGGACGTTATTAAACACTTACAAAGTAACTTTGTCACAGCACACAAATACCTGCATTTTGACACCGTCTTCATAAACCAGACTCTCCCAAATCCCATGGAATTCAGCTTTAACAACACAAAAGAGAAATACAATATTTCATGTACGTACATACACAGTTGTGAAAAGTATATGCCTATGCGTTATACAAACCTTGTTGTTCCCTAATACAAGTATATGTCTACTTTTAACAAACAAGTTTTATCATGAACAATCCCTGAAAGCTAGAACAGAATTTGTAAGGATTCCCTGGAACACACCAAATGATTGTTTACTTTAGGCAATTTACAATCACCAATTTAAGAGAGAAAGTCAATCAAAAAACAAAAACCCATCATGGAGGGCTTTAACTTGTACCGAGTGCATACAGCTTCCTAGAACAGTGTAAATAAAGTGTTACCTGTTGGCAGCAGCCAGTGATTGGCTGCGTAGAGCTCCTCATCATCCTCTAAATTCAGAGTGCTGGGTCCATCCTCATTTAGAGAGAAAATGTGAACGGAGACTGCACAGTCTTTTAATTCAATGGGCTTCAAGTGGAAACAAAAGTTACAATTATTATTGGTGACACAATTTGTGTTAGTTTTTTTCTGAATAAGGGACTATAACATACATGCACCATCATGTCCTCCAGATCAACTATTGCCACGGACTCCACATTTCTACAGAGGAACTCCTCATCAAACTCTGTCCATATGTAGTCTCCAAATATGGTGCTGTGGCGGTTTAGCAGAGCCAGAACATTGGTCTTTACGTCTGACAATTTAGCAGTGCTAAAACATGAACAAAAGTTTAAATCACGGAGAATATGTAACTCTAGCTCACTCCCAAATACAGAATTATGACTGTACTGACCTGTGTGACTTGACGAGGACTTCGACATTAACATTCGGTTTCTGTATTCCCATTTCCATGTTGATTTGTTTCTCTAATGACATAAACAACATGAGAAATTGTTCTGTTCAGTAATGCTAAGATATTTCGCTAAGCTAACATTACTAGCTCACATTTAAATCCAGCGATACGCACATACACAACATACATACACATATAAACTATTTACCATTTATGTTTCGATGGTTCTTAGTTACAGTAAAAGTAACACTAGGTGAAATGACAAACTACCAAACAGCTGTCGTTTTCTTTTTAACTTTCGGAGTAGCTCAAATTCACCGCGCACATTTGCCCCACCGGAAGTACAACATTTGTTTTGAAAGAATCACTTCCGTTCAGCCTCTCTTCGCTGTTTTCTGTCTGAACATCTGTGCTGCGTTCACGGAATAAACACAAAGCGTGGCCTTTACTTGTCTACAATGGGGAAGAAGCATAAAAAACACAAACCGGAGTGGAGAGCAGTGGACGGTAAATAAGTGCACTTTTATGCGCGGCCAATGAATCCACCGCTATTGTCCTAGAGAGCTATGTGCTAATAACCTGGCTAGCTCAGAATCAGAAAGGTTTTATTGCCATATTAGTGAACAATTTTGCATCATTAGGAAATTGCTGTGGTACTTGGTGCTTAACATAAAACAAATAAATCTAAAAATACAATAAATACAAATAAAATAAGGTAAAGATTCTACACAGAGTAACACAATGAACTGAGTTGTAAACATTGTGCAGAGCCATAATAAAGAGACCGCAGTAGACTATAGACGTATTTACAAAGGTGAATATGAGATGCAGTAGTTTAAGTAGCATGTACATGACAGTGCAGATAATCAAATGCACATCAACAAAACACACTTCATTATCTTTTGTATTCTAGCAGAGATTCTGACATAATACATTTAACCAGTAAAAAAACGGTATACCTTATTAATTTAAGGGTAACAAATCTGAGTAAAATGGAATTCCTATCATTTCAGCATACAGACAAACACACAAAAACAATTATCTGAGACAATAAAATCTTAAACTATTTACTTTGATCACAGGATATGAAGACAAGGCACTGGAGAAGCCCCTCAAACTTGTGCTGAAAGTTGGAGGAAGCGAAGTGACTGAACTGTCTGGATCTGGCCATGACTCCAGCTACTACGACGACCGGTCTGATCATGAGCGAGAGAGGCATAAAGACAAGAAGAAAAAGAAGAAGAAAAAGTCAGAAAAGGACAAAGATAAATATGTGGATGATGACGAAAGGAGACGTCGAAAGGTGATTACATAGAGATGAATGAAACATCTGGATTTGTAAAGCTGTTCGTTGCAACTAGAAATGATGTAAGTGTTTATGTCACAGGAGGAAAAGAGAAAGAAGAGGGAACGAGAGCAAAATGAATCTGAAGCTGCCAGTGTTAGTACTGGAGTGTCAGTTGACCAATTTACACCAAAAACGATAAGCATTTCATTAGAAGTAAGTTCAACAGTAATTTGTTATAATAGCTTGTGTAACTGTGTGTGTGTGTGTCACCAGCTAATGACATTGTATATCCTTGTATAGCCAGAGGAGAAGAAGAAGAAGAAAGAAAGATATGACATTGAGCCTGATATAGAGGAGTTTCATCCCAGCATCAAGGTGGATGTGGATCAGCAAGGGGACAGGCCAATAAGATCATGCAGGACACAACACGGTAACACACTAAAACAAAGTATTAATATTTGACCATAATCTTACAATGCTGAACTGACACTGTTTTTTTAATGTAGAAAACGAGTCTACTCCACGACAACAACTACTGGAGCACTTTCTGCGGCAATTGCAAAGGTGAGACTGTAGGTTTGGTGGCTGTTAACCTATTGCCGATCTTCTGTTGTATAATGACACAGATTTTGTTTTTTTGTTTGTTTTTGTAGGAAAGACCCCCATGGGTTTTTTGCATTTCCGGTAACGGATGCAATTGCTCCAGGTTATTCTATGATCATCAAGCATCCTATGGATTTCAGCACAATGAAAGACAAAATCCAAGACAATGAGTACAACACAGTAACTGAATTCAAGGTGAGACAGAAAGCATTTCTTCTACATATGCAGATTTATGTTACTACTAATATATTTTTTCATTCAGGCTGACTTTAAACTAATGTGTGACAATGCTATGGTTTACAACCGACCAGAGACTGTTTATTACAAAGCTGCCAAAAAGTTGCTTCACACAGGATTCAAGATGATGAGTAAGGTAAAGACAATGCTTAAATTTGTAAATGACATACACATTGTTAATAAACTGATTGAACATTGCACAAGTAAAGATATATTTATAAGCATATAAATATTGTCACTTCACAATTTGCAGGATCGGCTGTTGGTTCTAAAGCGCAGTATGTCCTTCATGCAAGAGATGGACTATAGCCAACAAGCATCTATTTTAGGAGATGAAGACCTAACGGATGATATACCTCCTCCAGAGATAATGCCAGTATCTGTGGACTCGGCAAAAAAGTCAAGGAAGCAACCGGCAAAGGAAGTGATTAGGTATCCATTTACAGTTACAGTTTGTATTTTCCCTTTATACCTTAAAGGTTATGTTTTTGCTGTACTTGCTATTAAAGCAATGCTTTCTATCTATATTACCAGTTACTTGTTTGAACCAGAGGGAAATGCCTGCAGCCTGACTGACAGTACAGCGGAGGAGCATGTTCTGGCTCTGGTTGAACACGCTGCAGATGAAGCTCGGGATCGCATTAACCGATACATGCCTAACTCAAAGGTGATAAAACTTCACTGATGCTGTACTCACTGTTGTCTCTCCATAATGATACAAATATGGTGCTTTTTGTTATAGCCCGTTGTGTATTCTCTGTTTACAGATTGGTTATTTACAAAAAGACACAGATGGTTCTCTTCTATACACTGTAGTTAATCAGCTTAATCCTGATACAGAAGGTTTGTGCTGCTAAAACAGATTTTCTGCTTAAATTTACAATTAAAACTATAAAATAAAGAATGTTTTTATTCACAGAAGAAGAGACCCATAAGGTGGACCTTAGTTCATTGTCAAACAAACTACTTCCAGGATTAACGACTTTGGGTTTCAAAGATGACAGAAGGCATAAAGGTGTGCACAGCATTTACACAATACTTTTGACAACATTGTTTTGTTAAGAATTTAGTAACAATGGCAATATTTTTTTCAGTGACATTCCTAAGCAGTGCCTACAATGTTCAGAGTCTGCAGAAGAACTCTGTCTTTCCCGACTTGTTACCTGATGAAACAGACATGCTCTATTCTGCCTATGGTGATGACACTGGCGTACAATGTGCTCTAAGGTAAATGTCAGTGGTGTTTTCAAATTTCAACAATTGTTTTTGTTTCTGAATTTCACTTTGTGCAAATCTGACTTTCAAGCATTCAGGAGTTTGTCAAAGGCTGTAGCGGTGTCACCCAATGCTTAGTGGATGGACTTTTGGACAAAATGACTGCAGGAGATCACACTAAGGCTGTTAATCAAATAAGACTGGTGTGGCTCAACTTACTTAAATATTATTACTTAATAATCATTATTAAGCATACTGTTCTTGTACATATTTATGCAGTTTGTGTTGACATCAGATGTAACATGAGTGATATATTTCAGAAAAGGAACATGACACTTAAACCTGATGAAATCAAAGGCAGCATTTGTGACATGCAGGTAGTTGATAAAGCTGTTTTAATGGTTAATTGTAAATGATTATTGTCCCCCTACAAAACAACTGCATTAAGCTGTTATTTTTGTATAGATGACAGATGGGACTGGTTTGGGAGACAGCAGTTCGGTGCTTGATTTTATGTCAATGAAGAACTATCCTGATATGTCATTGGATATTTCCATGTTGAACTCATTGGGTAACAAACACATCAGCTCACTACTTGTACTTTCAAATGATTTGTCTGTCTTGTATCTAACTCTAAATAATTAATTTTGTCAGGTAAAACATTAAAGAAAGAACCAGGGAATGAGGAAGGGCAGCAGCACTTTGATGATGCAGACAAGCTCCTGCAGGAGTTTCAAGAAGCTCAGGTTGATAGAGTGGGCTCCAGACCCTCTTCTAACCTGTCATCATTATCTAATTCTTCAGAAAGAGACCAGCACCATGTTGGTATGTGCAATAATACAAACAGGGATGTATAATGAAAACCATATAAATAAATTAATTTAATGTTTACCTCAGGGAGCCCGTCACACCTGGGTGATCAGTCTGAGTTGGTTCATGACCCGTATGAGTTCCTGCAGTCCCCTGAGCCAGAGGGGTCATCCAACAGCTGACCACACACAGAGCTGTGTTGTTATCCTGGTGTTAACAGCATTACAGATCTGATGTTGGACTGTTAAAACATCTGGGGAACCCCATTCAGTTACTAAGCAAGCTTGTACAGACTGTGTGTATGTGACAGTGGTTGTGTGACACTTTGAATTAAAAGCATGTGTTTTTTTATACGCCTCATGAATATTTTTAAACAATAAAGTAATGACTATTGTAAACATAATAGAAACATATATAAACCATGCAATCATTAGAAAAAAAACTATTCACTATAGTGTATAATACCGTTGAAATGAAAACTGGGTGTTCTACAAAAACAGAAGTATCACATATGACTGATTTTAGAGTTCCTTGTCTCTCATGGGAACAATGAACTAACTGGCAAGGCTTTTAAAGAAGAGCTTTGTATAGAGCACACTAAAAATGTAACAAGATAATCAACCCTGATACAGACGCTGTGTATTAGTTGAAAGTATTAGCCTGCTGTGATAGCCCTTATAGCTAAGTACTCTGAACTGCAATGCGCATGCGCTGAGGATAGTTACCATAGCGCTCCTTTCTCTGGAGTTGATTTGGCCAACTTCTGTCGCGTCCTTCACTCGCTTCAGTAGCGATACATTGGAAAAACGCGCTTACAACCACATTTATTTTGTGTTTTTTACCTCAGTGAATATTATCTGCATCATGTAAATAGAACTTTTTAGGCAAGCACCTGCTCCGCTACAAGTAATGGGCATTTAAGCAGGGGAAATCTTAATTTGGAGTTGTTGCTATTTGGCCGTAAGTTGTCATTTCTTTTTTAAATTAATTGTCATGGTTTTGGCTATTTTGTCTATAATCCCTTTTGTTTTCAACTAGAATTGCTGAGTTGGCTGGTTTGTGTTACTACACTATTATGGAGAAAGCTGCCTTGACAACTGAACTAGCTAGCAAGCAGCTTTTCGTCACTGGCCAGAACAGAACGGCAATAATCATGAAACTACCAAATATTGGGATATTCATGCTTCTTGTGTTGTTACGTATTTATAATATATAAAAACCTCTATAATCAGCTTTTTCATTTGATTAGATAAACAAGAACAAGATTAGAAATGTTCTGTGGAGCCATGTCATTGATTATTTTTTGATTAGTTTTATTTTAGAAAGGAATTCCAGATAAACTAGGATTTTATTAAACGCTGCTTTTCTGTAGCCTACTATAGACTATAGACTGATGGACTGGAGGTCTGTGGAATAGCTACTGTCATTACGTAGGCTACTGTTTTCCATAACTCATTTCCCCATCAAATGAGCCAACAAAGCCTCAGCCGCAGCCATATGTGTTACTACCTTTCTTTTGTTTGTATATGTTTAGATGAGCTGCTTCAATCAAAGGTTAAGACGTACAGCTCCCACGCACAATGGCGGCAGCAGGAATGAGCTGGTGCCCTCCAAACCTGCTCGAATGAATGGATGGTCCTGGCCTCCTCAAGTGGCACAAGTCATAGGCTGGCTCATGTTTATCTATCTAGTCATTGTGAGCTTTGGCATCTATATTCCTCTTCTGCCTCCGCCATGGGACCAAGTGATTTACACTGTATCCTTGACACACTGTTTCTCTGCTCTTACTTTGGATGAATGTAGTGTCTTTCAGATTTCATCAACAAAATCCTTGTCTTTTATACTTGTATTATAGACAAGGCATTTGTTGTGTGTTCGGTTTGTATGGGCCCTAGTCACACCAGACATGGCTTTGTCGCTGTTACCACTGAACCCAAAGGGCTTTATCAATTGCCTTACTGTTACAGGATGAATGCTACATGATGTCACAGCTATTTTGTTATAAAGCTGCACATAAACATTGATTTATTATGCCATAACTATTATTTCCAGCTCAGCGGAATCACATTTACTTTACATTTTGTCACTCATTTAGCAGCTGAGATTATAGATCCAGCTGACGCCAGTGTGAGAGCTAAACAGAGCTACTCTAATCCAGTGCCGATGTTTGATCGGACAAAGCAGCCCCATGTGATTCTGGACCTTCACTGTTACCTGTGTGACGTCAGAGTGTGCGTTTTATAGTGTATCATATTGTTTTATTGAACTGATACAGTTAACACTAACAAAAAATGTCTTTCTGTAGGGGTCCCAAAGTAAAACACTGTGGTGTTTGCAACAAGTGTGTGGAAGATTTTGATCACCATTGTAAATGGCTAAACACTTGTGTGGGTGGCAGAAACTATTGGTAAGCCCAGGACCAAGGGGAACTTGTATTAGTTGACAGTTGACATTTAAACAAACTTTTGTGTGTGCTTTTTTCGGTAGGTACTTTTTTGCAGCCTTGTCTTCTGCTACAGTTGGTACCTTCATGATGATTATAGTTATTTTATTTATATTTATCCAGCACTATCTGAATCCAGACAATTTAAGGACTTCTCCACAGTTTGATGGTATGTAGCCAATGTACTTCAACTTCAACTTTAGTTTTTTTGTCATATGCAGGTTCAACACAAGGTTGACAATGTAATGAAATGCTTTGGATCGGAAGAACCGTTAGACTCGCTAAGATAGTCAGGAAGTACTAGTAGCATGTAATAATAGTACATGGTAAAAAAAAGTGTTTGCAAAAAAGAAATAAGTAACAATATAATAAACATATAATAAAAAAACAGTACAATAAAAATACAAGGTGCAGGTAGGATTAAATAAGGTGATGTATTAGCTTTATTAGTTTTTTGTACTGTATGTCTCTAAAGCTCATCCCCATGTTGTGTAGATATTCTGGCGAATGGGACCTGGTTGGTATTTTTACCAGTGGCGCCGTTGAAGACCACGTCTGCTGGTCTTCTCGTTGTAGCCTTCATAACGGTCATTTTGAGCCTCATCAGTCTGCTGCTGCTGGGCCATCTGTTAGGCCTTCATCTTTACTTCTGTGAGATGTCATTTTATAAACAGACAAATTATTTGACCTCATTGTCTAAATGTAACTTTGTTTTGCAGTGTACAAGGGGATAAGCACGTACGATTATATAAAGATGCAGCGCCAGAAAGAAGCCAGGAACAAAGACGCCAATGTGGAAAAGTCAAATGATGTTAAACACCATAACAGAGCTCCAAAGGTCGGACTTATTGTTCGACTGAAGTTACCCACTTATAAACTCCACTACTATTACTATTAATTTTTTTTTAAATTGCATATAGATCCAATCTGAGTCAATTGATTGTGAGCCTACATTAACACCCAAAAGGTAAAGTACTAATAAATGCATGTATTTCTCTATATTTAAAGCTCTTTTGCACAGTAATATAGTCAACTTTTTTTTTTTTTTTTTTACAGTGCCTGTAATAAAGGTTCATTTGGCAGTCGCCTTTCAGAGTCGATATGCACAGAGGTCAGCCATTAATCATGTTTTATCACATGGTGGTATTGTAAGTTAAACTCTGTCTCTGTCTAGTTGGAAAACTTTAAGCAATCAGCAGAACAGGATAGTAGTCTTCATTATGGCACTGACAATTCTTCTAAAGACTTGGGTAAGGCATTATCAATTTGCTTCTCTCTAATTAGTCAAAATTGAGGGGATTTTTTTGGAAACAACAAAAGTGTTTGCTAAAATTGTCTTCTGTTGCATGTGTTAAAGAAGGGCTGTCTGAATGCCCCACCACAGACTGGAAAGTGGATTCAGAGGAGGTCCCTGATATGTGTTTGAGGTCGAACAGTGTGCCTCGAGTGCAGGACCCTTTGGGCAGCTCAGTTATGATCCCCAATGAAACTTAAACAGAAGGGTTTTTTTTAGAGATACAATATATGAAGCATTTTAGTTAGTTATTGTGAATTCATCCGTGTTTTTACTCTGTTACCAGCCTCAGTTGTGTTGTGTATATATGTATTTTCAATTTAAGAACCAGTTTTTTTATATCATGAAAAGAAATCATCAGAAAAGTTTGGAAAATCAAGGTGAAATAAATACAAAAAAACTGTCTAATGTTTGAATCCTACACTTTATTTAATTAGCTTTGAGAAAACCTGTAGATTAATATTAGCCACAGTGGGGCGCACTTGAAGCGTTTTGAAATATGAATTATGTCATCGATTGTTCATAAACACCTTTCAACTCGACGCGCCATATCGCATCCAGGGGTTCCAGACAGACGCGTTTTTATCATGTGCCTCGTTTTTTGAACTGTACGCGAGAACAATGCTATAGACTCAAGAGCAGTCAGACTATAGGGTTACGTAATGTCCAGCCATTTGGTTACTACTGTTGTGTAACGCTGGTCAGTTTCAGAGGGCATTCTTTGTTAGATGAAGTTACCTCCAAGATATCTTGGATATCCAAGATATCTTGGATAAGATATCTATCTTATCCCTATATGTGTGCGCTGTTGGTCCCACACAGAGAGAGCCCTTGGATCCACCATTAGATCATTCAAAACTGCATCAGGTTGTAAATGATAGCCTACTACTGACCACCGGTATTTGTCCCACTGGGTAATAGATGGTAATAGAACAACATTTACACTCTTGACTCGGTGTATTAAAAACGCCATAACACACAAATTGTTATCCGTCCTTGTTTTTTGGCGCTTCACTGAGCAATAAAGCTCCATCATAGAGCACAACAACCAGGCCTGAAGAAAACACCTCGTCGCACACAGCCACAGCCAATCAGCGGGCTGTTTTCTGCTCAGCATCTCCCAGGGACAAGAGCGGGCAGACACTTGAGCTCACGGGGAGCGGGGTATACAGGCGCACCGAGGCTACACGCGACGCGCAGTGATGTTTTTGTGAAATTATCGACGAGAGGGACTGTCCATTCAGGTGATCACGCCATTATTTGACGCTATTGTTGTCTGCGTGTGTTTGCTGAGCATTGTCATGTAGTTGCAATTGAAATATAACATGTACATCAGCTGTTCTGGTCTTATGTTATGCCTTATTTGTCTGTGGGGTCGTCCGCGTTTGTACTGTCTACGGCTCTGCAAGGTAATATTTGTATCAATGCTTCACAAAAACAAAGTGGTCACGTGGGTGCATTGTGAGTCCAGCAGCATTTGGCAGTTTATGTAACACATTTTGTGCAAGAATCCTGCCAAGAAGACACACAGTGCTTCTGCAGCAGCTGCCGCCATCATCAGTAACATAAACATGGGCTTCGATATGTTGTTAAATAAAAAGCCAGATTTGGATTATATGGAGGAAATATATTACTAATAAGGATCAACTCATGTAGAAATGATTGACAGTGATCATAGCCAATGCCACTGCCCTCTGAGCCCACCCAAGCTGATAGATAGCGTGTAGATTGTTACATAATTAGTATACAACGCTTATATGACCCAATTTATTAGCATCTTAATGAGAGGTAATGTGAAATACAGTGATATTATATTAGTTTACTACAAGATACAGTATCGGAAGGTGGGATGGCATATACCAGCTGATTCATTTTGGCTTTAAAACTAAAAATATACTTGCAAATGAAACATAAACAACATTTGAGCCGTTTGAGGACTGACAATGTAAACAGCAAAGGTTGGCTGTAGTATAAGGTATGACATGTATTAGTGAATGGTTTTGTTAGCGGTGCTCTGACATAGGTTACATTAAGTATGCATGAGCAGAAGACACACTCACTGAGCTGAGCTTGTCCCAGATTTTATTTTCTGTTTCAGTCCTCCAAGAGCCTCCGGATTCTGTCACCAACAATTAAACTCTAGTAGTGTAGATATATATATTATTTGTGATGACTCACACATTCAGGTCAAGTTTACCAAACAAAAAGAATACTTAGAGGCAAAATGAAGTGTTCTTTCATTCTTCAGAGATGTTGTTGTTAAATTTTATATGTGGAAAGATATAGTAATATTCCATTATCATTTATAAGAAGTGGTGAATACAACACTCTTTGGATGGCATTAGCTCCTACAGGGTTAAATTAACTAAATATCTTAGATGTGGTGAGTGTTCTCATGTGAAATCTGTCGAAGATTCTCCTGCTCTATTTGGCTTCTAACTTATAACTTATGGACCATTCACCTTATACATTCGCATGCCATGTCGGTGAAGCCAATAATACATTATTGCAGAACCGCTGGAGATGGCTGACATTTTGTTTCCACAATACCAAAAATATCAAGGAGTTGGTTTTGGAGGTGAGACTGTGTAGTTAGTGACCTCAGACCAGAGCTTTGGGATGCTGATGTCATCCTCTGTTTCTGTGGAGTAAGTGTGAAAAAGGGGGATGTAGTCACTGTAAGGGACTCATCCAGGAGTCTTACAAGGTTTCCTAAGCATTATTAAACTAGAAAGAACTCGGAGAGCACAGACCTCTGTCAAGGCAGCTCATTTCTATGGATCACTCCCAACATTTATCAACTGGTCTTTGTCTTTGTGTCTTTTCTGACCTTCCCTGAGAATGTCATCCAATTTGGTGCAGTGCTTTTTGAATAAAGTTGCTAACAGATGCTATTCTTTTTAAAGTCCTGGATCCAGACGGTGATCCGGATCACTACTAAATCTAATCAATTGTTCCTTGTGTCACTCCTGACCTTCCCTGAAAATCCGTTCAGTACTTTGTGCAGATAAACAATCAGACAAGTCAACAAACAAATGGCGAAAACATTACCTCCTTAAGAATTCTGGACCATTGCAAGATAGATCCAATACTTTCATATACAGTGCATTAAAATGTCAGACTACACTTACTACTTTACATACTTTGGCAAAAGCTATAGGTGTATCCCATCCGCTACCAAAATAATAACACAATCACAAGGGGTCCCGGGTCAGCAAAGAATTCATTGAATTGATTACTTCTTGTTGGCTGGTGGATGTGTTGAATTGGATGAGTCTTTGTATAATTTCCACCTACACAGAAAAAAAGTAGAATGTGACGAGGTTGCTGGTTCTTTTTTCCACAAGGTCACAGTTTTTTGCACAGTGTTGCACAGTTTAGTGCAGTGCTTTCCAAGGTACGTTGGTCCACGGGTGGTCAGTGTAGTAAGGATGGTTATATTCCTTAATATACATGGACTAGTTATATTATGGCTGCCTGTAAGTCACCTCACATTCTTCATATCACACCAACAACAACCACCAACCATCTGCCCAACCAACAGCATCATACAGTCAAATCGTCTGCTGCTCTCTCTCTCTCCTCTCTTAAGAATGAATAGAATGTTCTGGCCAGCGAGCAGTATTGTTGCTATGAATAGACACAGTTCAAAATGGGTCAATTTATAGTTAAAGCACTCATCTGTGCAGTGTTTTGCCAGAAGGCGAGTGTATGTAAGCATGCTGTCATTCAGTTACAGATTTGTCTCCGGAGAGCTGCCCTTAACCAAATGGTTATCGTCTAGCTGTGGTAAAGTGGGGCAGAAAGAGGAAACGGACTAAGCGCTCTTATAATGACGTGAGATTGCACTCTTAATTAGGGTTAAAACCATCAAGAAACATGAATCTCAACTTGCGTGTTATATAATCTGCTGAATTATTTATTTATGTTTACAATGTGATATAAATAGAGGGAGCACTGCCTATTATCTGAGCATGTGCATTGTCTTAGGTCACTCAACTCAGTGTTATAGACTTCTTATGTACAATTATGCTGTTTGGAGCAGGCTTGTACTGATGAATTAGCCACTTGAGTCCACTGGCTATAAATTGAAGCAGGAGACTGAAGAGGTTTCTTTGTTTAAATAGATTTGGATAGTGTCAATGAAGCACAAAGGAAAACACAGATAGTACCTTCTCTGTGGAGAGGAACTGATCCTTACTCATAATCAACCTAACGACTTACTGTATCATAGCAAGAAGGTTTTAGGTTGGATTCCCAGACAAGGCCTTATTGTGTGGAGTTTGCATGTTCTCCCTGTGTCTATGTGGGTTTCCTACAAGTATTTTGGTTTGCATTGTAATGATATTGATCAAATGAGAATATCAATTGTCACTTTTAGTTTTTAAACATAAAGGGATATATTCCACCACATATTGCTTCTGTCTGGCATATTTTTTTAACAAGCCACGTATGATTATTATTATATTTATTACACACTTGTGACTATGGCTTGAATCACCACAATAACTCACAATCACATTTGTCTTGGCCTGAATGTGCAATGACATATGACTTCAAACTCAGCCGTCAATAGTGGTAGCCTGCGATGTCTCTGTGTGTATGAGGGGGAAACGTGTCTACGGGTCAGACACTTGCATTGGACAATGGCTTCCCAGTGTCAGTAGCTCTGAATACCATGATTGACAGACATTCATAATCTCATTTCCCTCACATACATACTGTTATAATAAAGGTTTTACACAATGCTGCTGGTGGAACCTTGGTACCCATTTATGTGCTCACTATTGTCAAGTTCATTTTCCGTGCATGTTAGTGATGGGAGGGACCAAATGCCTCTCTTTACATGAAGCTATTGGGGGTGTGAAGTCCCTTTATGGGGACTGCAGAAGGGGGCTTGGGTGAAACGCTGCAGACAGAAGCAGATCTTAGTGAACAAGGCACAGAATCTCATCTTGGGTTAGTTTCCTGTTTATGTCTATTTACTATACCGTGTGTATTAGGATTTACATTGCCATGGTAATGCAGGATGCTTAGCTAAGTATGGGAACAGCTGGAAGGTGAGAATTAATCCAAATGTATTTTTGCTGGCTTACGTTGTGCTGCCCAGACCAATAAATTGTGATCACAATTGAAACTATAGCAATTTTTTGAATGTTTGAATTTTCTGCTTCTTCCTCCTGGTGTGCAGTGATTGGAATATTATTTTTGTATTATTTATTTTGTGCGAGATGCCCTTATCCAGGCTTTGTACTGGCACAAGGAGTATACTAGTTTGCGATTGGATTAATAGAGATTTTATTCTTTTTTTTGTTGACTTTTGTATTGTATTTATTTACTGTTGAGTCTTGAGCATGCATGTTGATTGTTTCCTTGTTAAACTCCTCCCCTTTAAGTTCACATTTGAGCCAACACATCCTCTCACCGTCCTCATCTTTTCGTCTCATGTTTCCCACAGCACAAAGAGAAAACAAAAGTCACCTACACTGAGCACTGCACAAAAGGACACCAATTTCTGCACAGGCATGGCAGACCACAAGTAAGTTTTGGAGATCACTGTTCTGTTTTTAACCCTGGTTTATTTTTGAAGCCTTTTTCATATGTATACATTTTTAGTAACACATGTAAGCTGTAGATTCATGGGCTGCACATCTGGAGTCTTGTCATATTCTTGACAGTACACTTGAGTACAGCTCCACGCTGTGTCTTGACCTTACTTCATGACATTGTTTTAGAGCCAGCAGTGTTTTGCTTCTAGCTGAACTTGAACACCTAGGATGTGGTAGCTGTGGTTAGTCACTATATTGACACCAGGTGAGAAATCGCAGTGTAGCTTCAGTAATGACCAACAAAGACAAGCTACAATCATAAGCTATTTCAATTTTCACCCAGAAGTGCATTTACAGTAGGGTTTTCAGGTTGCTGAAAGTGCATTAGCAGTGGAGCTATGCTAGAAGCCCCATTTTTTTAGATACATTACTTTCCACTCTAATAACATATAATATTATTAATATATTATGCAATCACTAACTGATAACTAATAACTAACTGTCTCTTCAATCTTCATTATTTTGACGGAAGACAGTATGCTAGCTATAGCAGATGTCATGGCCTCAACATTCAGTAATGTTATCTTTATGCTTTGTACACTGCAGAGACAACATAGACGACTTTAAGGTCCAAACAGCCAAGCATCCAAACATCAGCTCTGTTCCCCTGAGGCCACACAGTGAGCAGTCTCGGGACCGGACATCTAAAAGGCTTTCTACTGAATCAAACGGGACGAGTGATGGTGGCATGGGCCCGTCTACACCAGTAGAGATTACAGCTTTGGAGGAGTCGTTCCGCCGCTTTGCCATCCACGGTGACACACGAGCCACTGGCAAAGAGATGCACGGCAAGAACTGGTCCAAACTGTGCAAGGACTGTAGCGTCATCGATGGCAAGAACATCACCCTGACTGACGTGGACATTGTGTTCAGCAAAGTCAAGTAAGTCAAATTAAAATCGTACTATTATCATCTGCTCTGATCTGAAGCTATTCTTTGTAGCTTGCCGTTGCTTCCTGAAAATATGGATCATTTCTGTGTTATAATATCAGCGAAACAACAGTTTTGACAGCGTGGGCCTAGTTTTCATAAGGACATTCCTCACAAGTCTTGTCACTGGTTACTTTGTTTTATTTCAATGGCTTAGTCATACTGATGCAGGCCCAAACACATTTGTATTCGAGTGAATTCTAGAAGAATTATCAAGAAGAATGGTTCAATTTTGAACAGTTGATAAAATATGATTGATGATTAATTTAGCAGCAAAATTTACTGTAAAATGAATTAGATATTGTTTATATTGTCAGTTAATTTAAAATACAGACAAAGCAGTGTAAAGCAATCTTCATTAGTTTTGTTGGAGTATGTATGCTGACACAACAGCAGTCAACTGTGTGTCCCACAGCACACTGAACACTAATACTAGGTCTATACTGTCAGTACACTGTCCAGGGCCTCCACATTATCTTATGAAAGGTCAGTTGGGTGCTGTCACACTTTTGGTCTTGAATAATTTGGGGTACAGAAATATATGAGAAATGTTAAGACGTGTGTGATATGTAGTTATTAAGTGCCAATATGACACAGAAGACTAGTTCATGAAGGTAGAGGTTTTTAATGCTTGTGTTGCCATCTCTACAGTTTGAATAAACATTATTCTGCTACACAGCACCAGAATAGGTTATGATAGCTGCAGGCCATTCATCACCAGATCTTGCTCCATAAGAGGAAAGGCCAAGTACTTGGACATCTACCAGAAATGTACTTAACTTTCCAATTTTGCCCTGTCCTTATACCTTGTATCTTTGGGTTACACAAGGGTAAATTATTGTGTGTGCAATAAATAGACATGGTATGGTTATGGCAGCTGTGAGTGTGTAAATTTTTACATTTTAAACATCTTAAAATAATTAATTGTGACTATCAGATAATAGTGTGTCTTTTACAGTATTTATGCCATTACTTCTAATTTCACCAAAGTAACAGATTAAACTGTCCCCATTTTCTGGCCAATGAGTCACTGACTGTTAGTTGATAATAGGTGTTTACTGCTGGGAAGGTTTGGCAGGACTAGACAGAATATTCAGAGCCTCACGAAGCTGAGTGTTTACAGTATGCTCCAATGTCGTTGGAAATGTGTCAAATGCTGTATCTCACACTGAAGGGAGCGGCCTGTCTGTACATATGTCATATTAACAAGTTTTAAATACATACATTGGGGTTTGTGGCTAACTATGATTGTTACATTTTTCAATAATATAGAATACATTATTAAAACCAGCCCAAAGATAAAGAAATTGCTGTTTCTATGTTACAGAATAAAAAGCCACTCTGATTGGGGGAGGGACTAATTTTTATGCACCTTTTGACTCTGGGCATGTCTGAGCCAGGAAGCGGTTGCCATGCCAGAGATGCAGATCTGAACTTTCCTTTTAATCAGTGTCAAAGCACTTTGCTTATGCATGAGAAATTAAACAACTTAATGAGCACTGGCTAATGACAGTATGGCTGAATGAATCCTTATTATTGTGGGAATGAAGGTCTATGGTAGTCTGTCTGTTTCCAGGCAAACACTACTGTAATCTGGCATTGAGTTATTTTTTCCCCCAATCTTTCCATAAATCAATTTGCACTTTAGGTTAGGGTTAGGAGAGTTAGGGTTAGGAGGGCTAGGGTTAGGGTTTAGTTTTTAAGTTTTTAGTTTTTAGTTTTTAGTCATAGGCAGAAAGCAAAAAAAGTAAACGACTGTAAGGGACTCGAAAGTGAACCCATATTTTAACTCATTTTTTGAACAGGGAGGGCTGGCAAACGTTTATTACACATGTCTTTCCCGAACGAAGCAAGTCACTAATTAGTTAAACCCAAACTCTGTTGTTTACTGTAAATGGTTGCTATGACAGCGCGTTGCCTGGGGAGACCAAAGCTTTACAGGCTGCTGTTTACGATAGTATCTCCACAGCAGTGCCTGTTTGTGTTTGTGTTACTATGAACTTTTATCATAAAAGTGAGTCGGGCAAGTGGCCAGTTAAATAAATTTAAGATAAAGTAGACTGACAATGATCTGTTGTTTTGTTTTGTTAGTGTGAAGGTTTCAGGGCAACTGAGGATGTGACAAATCATTCAGCTTCAAAATCTCTGACCAGTATAAGACGGAGACTGTATCCTGAGTTTTTGACTGGTTTACGCAGTGCCTTTTAGCCCTGTTTTATACCTTCTTAATCTTGGTCTAGAGTTGGTTTTGTCCTGGTTTAGACTCATGGTATGATACTCCTGGTATAATCCTGCTATAATCTGGCTCATTTACAGTCTGTACATAATAACTATAAGAATGTTTATCGATATGCAGTGTCCTTAATAAATAAATAAATAAATAAATAAAATTGTTTAGTATGGGTTGTTCTAGTCTTGCTTTAGACAAGATGATTTTTAGTCATGATTATTTTGGCCATAATAATTGTGGTTAACGATAATATCACGATAAGTTTAAAGAAGGCCTTAAAATGCTGAAATTATATCTGTGCATTTTATTGTAGCTAAAACTAATATTTTTATTGCCCAGGATTATATGGTTGTGAATACACTTACTTAGAGGTACCTAAAAACATCACCTCAGATTTGACCAAAATAAACTAAACTATCATTCAGATTGTAAGCTGAATCTAGTTCCTTAGCAGTAAGCAAACTACACAAACCTCAGCTGCTTGTGCCGGTCTCTTGCACTGCACATACTGGAAGAAGACGAGATCCAAACAGTCTACATTGTTCCTTTATTGTTTATGTCAGTACAATACACTCTCCACGTCTGATCGATGTACACCACTGTCCGCAGCCATTTTCAAACTCTGCAGAGAGGCTGTCGGATGACCTAAATTTGTGTCTGACTGTGCCTGAAGGAACAGCTGAGCGCATACTGTATTTTAAGGCTTTTACATACTAAACACTGTTATCGTACTCACAGACATTTTTGTGCTTACATTTCAGGAAGAAAGCAAGCCGCACCATCACTTATGAGGAGTTCAAGGTTGCTCTGGGAGAGTTGGCGAGGAAAAAATATAAAGAGAAGACCGGGGAGGAGGCTGAAGCGGAGGTCTTTAAGCTGATTGAGGGAAAGGCACCCATCATTGCTGGAGTTACGGTGAGACTCAAAAGATGCAAAAACATGTCCGAAATTTTCAGATCATTTTTTATTATACACAGCTAAATGAACTGCTGCATTTCCTATTCCAAAATCTAGGTACAAGTACAAGGCTATTATGTATATCTATAAAAGATACTGAATCACTACACAAATGACTACACTCTAGAAGGCTCGTATGCTGTTAAACCCAAAAGAACAGAAATGACTTGAATCTCTATCTAGTCTCATTTTCTTATTTCTGTAGCGAGCCGTTGCTTCCCCGACTGTAAGCCGTCTCACCGACACTACTAAGTTCACCGGGTCACACAAGGAGCGATTCGACAACACCGGCCGTGGGAAGGGCAAGGCGGGACGAGTGGACGTAGTGGACACATCGGGATACGTCTCCGGATATAAACATAAAGGGTCATATGAAAAGAAAACCACTAAAAACAATGTGGGCAAACCCATGTAGGAGGATAAAAAATAACACTTGACCAACTAGGATAATTTGCTATTAAATGAGTCAAAGCAAGCACAAAAAAGTAGGTATTGATCTATTTTCCCATTCTTATTTGTGTGTGAGAGATTTTGAGTTGTTCTTGTGGAAGTGTGAGAACTGGAAAACTGTTTACATCCATTTTTACAAAGTCATCACCAGCTACATTCCTACCTATAGTGAGTTACTGCCAAACACTGAAGATGCTATGGATTCTGTATTGACACTGTTAATAAAGGGAAATATATCTATAAATTATCCAGCACAATAATGAAGAACATGCCAAGAAAAACAACAAATGATAATACATTATAATGTTGCACTTTTTGGAAATGATCAATTGCCATATTTACTTAGAGAAATATTTCAGGGTGTAAAAATATTTGGTGCCAACTTTTGATCAATATTTATTAAAAATGTTAGACTTAATTGTATTATTTAGTGTACTTGTGTGTCATTTCCATTTAATATGTTTTACAACTTGCCTTCAGCTTAGACTTTTAACATTTGTCAAGTAAACAAACATTTTAGCTCCAGATTCAGATTTTGTGAATACGTAAACCATCAATAACATAACTGCAACATAGGAAAGGATGCCACCTATGCCTGTTTTGATTCAATTGTGTATAATTTTGTCCCATTTACATTGGCCTACAACCACATACCACTTGCGATATCCTGCATTTTGCAAAAATAATGAATTGGTAAGCACAGCTGAAGAGGGAAGCTCTAATTATGACTAGTCCGAGCTCAATTGTACAAGATTGTATTTTTACATATTCCTTCCTACAGTGGTTCTATTTGTGGTAAAGTTGTGTAATTCTCTTTGAAACCTTTTTTGTTCTTGTGTTGCTGTACTTTGTGCATGTTGTGTATATTGCATTTGATTCAGAAGCATATAGATGACACTAGGAGTTTGTCATATTATAAATACTGCTGTGAGACCTTGATAGACACAAATATTGTAATATTCAAAAAGTCAAGTTGTGAAATTTAGTCCATGACAAAATGTTGTATTGCTTGAAATCAATGTGTATCAATGACATGTACAAAGCTCTAATAATGCTTCTTTATTTGTTGCCATATCATAAAATGGTACAGTCAGGCACAAATACAAAAGATGTTTACAGAAAGGGGAAAGCTAAAAACAGATGATACTTTTGTATATTCATATTTTTGCAGCCTAAATGACTATTATTTATCAAACTACCTGTAGCCTAAGCTGATGAAGAATCATGCATCGAAGACTAGCAGCTATCAGTGTTTTTTGTCTGCTGCAGTAGCGTCATCTACTCTTTGTGCGTAATGCCAAATTCTGTGCACCTTTAACGTAGAGGAAGTATTGTCTATTTTTTTCAAATACCTTTTAATGTACTATTCTTCCCTGGTGCATGCAGTGTGTTTTATTCTTAGAGCTCTTAATGTATGTTCATATTTGTAATGCATTTAAAATAATAAAACAATAAATAGCCCCTAACCACTGCAACATACTAGGTCTTTGGGGGGATCATTAAAAACCTGTTATTTCACATTTTATATTACCACACAATATAATATCATAGCTTCCTATCAATAGCACTGGCCAGTGACCTGTAACATTCACATAAAAAAGAGCCACATTCATTTTAGCAGCAGCTCAGTCTATCCTAGCACCGAGTTTGTAGCTCTGCAGCCCTGAGGCACACATACAAATAAAGTCATAGTGCAGCTGGAACCCGGATGCCTTCATTCCATTGCTCTGTACAAAGCAGATGGAGACGCAACTGACCTAAAAGCAGGATACAACAGCAAGCAAGACAACACAGTCTTACTGCCGACTTGGGAAATGCACCATGCTCTATCCACAGTTCCCCTAAATGCAATTGTTAATAACGACACTGTCACACAATATACAAACTCAGCAAAAGAAATCTCCTTTGAACGAAGCTCTTTACAACAAACTGCCTACAGAATGTGTAATTACAAGCGCTTCATTAAAGAAATCATGCTTAATTAAATATGCAGGATAGTGAAATGAACGGGCATTTTACATTTGTTATTCTCATCTTTTTTCCATTTCAGCTTGGTAACCACACTGGATCTGCAACAAAATGGAAAATTAACAAAATAAATAAACACGTTAAATGGCAGCACTGATAAACCTACCTGCGACTTTCCTTTTGTCTATTTCTCTACTTGTTGATTTTCACTTTTGAGAACCTTGTCCTTCAAAACCTCTATTTCTCTCTTTAAATCCCCCACTTCTATCTGAGCCTCTAACGGATACAAAGAAAAATGTTAATATTAGTGATTTGAAAAATAGCCTTTTGTTTTATTGCATCTCAGATTTACCTTTAATTTGAGAAAGAGGGGAACTTTTCTTCATTGATTTGAGGTACAGTTTTTCCAAATTGATCAGTTGCTTCTGTAGAGAAACATTCTCTCTCAAGACGATCCTTAGCTGCTCATTTAGTTTCCCCTGTTGTGCAGATCAGGCGGTCACACCTTTATAAACATGTAATTGAGTGGTAAAGATCACTAGAATTTATTTGTACAGAATTCACTCACAACAGTGGTGTGTGCCTCTTCCAGCTGAGATGACAAATTTTGGACTTCTGTTTTGTGCTGCTCTTCTCGTGCTGCGGCCTGGGAGTTCAACGCATCGACTTGTAATCTTAAGGTCCTGACCTCGGCCTCCCGACTGGAAATACTGCTCTCCATCAGAGACAGGATCTGAACAGCCTGAGCTGAAGCCACAGACAAGAAGAGAAAACATTAATTACCTACGGCTACTGCAATCAGATACTGCATTCCACAAACATGAACTTTGGCCTACACAGGAAGTTGTTGTTTTGATGCAGGGACTTTTCTCCTCTCCAATGTTTATCCACAAGGTTCAGGAGCATCTCTAGTGGTTTCCTGTAACTCCCCTAAGAGGTTTGTGATGCAAAAATGTCATGCACAGACTATATTGGGAACATTCATAGAAATTCTGAAATCACCATCCACCTTCTTCCTTTTTTCTGCTTGTTGTTGCTCTTCTGCCTTGTGTGAGGTAGAGGAAGTTAGTCTGGGAGGATGCAGTATTGGGTTGGCTGGGTTAGACAATATTGTTCCAGAAGAAGGTGGACTCGGAGGCTGGATATTACTAAAGGATGAGCTCAGAGGGTTCCTCTGATCTGGAAAAATACCACACATTTGTATCGAATCTGTAAAGTTACTGTGTAGAAACAAAGAGCTCTCACCCGGGTTACGAGTAAAATGACCTTTGGCTTTGCGCCTGTTTCTTTTAGATTCCATTATTTTCAGCGACTTGTGTTTCTCAACATATGGGCCAAAGGACACCTTCGGTCTCTCTGTCACTTTTGGTGAGACTGAGCTTCTGTTTTCCGTGGATTTTTCTTGAGGCACACTGAACTTTGCATTATCTGGCCAACAAAAACATAATCTCAAATACAATGCCAAGTGAAAAAAATATTCAAAATATAATAAATTAGATTTTGTCTCCACCTGCTGGAGTGAAGAAAATAGAGACACAAACTGTTCCTGAATTAAGTAATTTTTTTTACTCTTTAAGCTTTATATTCAATTAATGTATTTGTCTGTTTAAGCCACTTTGGATTTTTTATTATTAAATAATTGTATTTGTTTATTGAAGAAAGATTAATAGTATAATAGTATAGTGCAAACATGCTTACCAGTCACTGGTTGCCTAAGGATAGATTTAGCAGCATCCTGAAGACAAGAAGATGGTATATATGAGGATGTACTTTCAATGTAATGTTAATATGCGACACAACTTTACCTGTTTAGGTGTGGAACTCCTTTGCTCTGTAAAATCTCTTAACTTTCCCTTGTGGCCTGAGACAAATTGTCATAGCCAAATTTAAACATAAGAAAAACATGATAACATGATTCACTTTGACATATCCTATACTACTCACCCTGCTGCATGATTTGGTCTTCAACATTTGCTTCAGCAAAATTTAACACAATATCATCAGAGTCTTTGTGCAGAGACAGTCTCTTGCAGATACGGTCAACTAGAGCTAACCTCTGGCTACTGGTCCTGTGAATAACAAGAGAGAAGTGTCATTGAGACATTTTATAATTTCATTAAAAGTTGTGGTTCCAAAAACATATTTTGAGAAAATAAGTTTGTACCTTTGCTCAACAGGAACATTTTCACACACTTTTCTCTTTTGAGGTAGCTCGTCAGACGGAAATGTCATAATAGACACTTTGTGTTCAGTGTCTCTTATTGGACAGCCATCTGAAAGTGAAAGATAGCACTTTATTATATTGCAAAAAACTAGCTTAAGCAAATTGGAAGCCAGAACTTTTACCTAAACTTCGTAGATTAGGAAATGAATGCACAATATATGGCCGGTAGTGTGGATGACGTTTAGTCAGAGGGTTTAGTCTGAGGTCCAGCTCTCTTAATGCAGGTAATTCATACAGCACTTTCAGTTCCTCCAAGGAAGGTATGGCATTATAATATAAGATCAGTCTCTCTAAGGTCTTCAAGGGCTGCACTCCCTGAAAAGTAGAATGTTTTAGTCAACACCACTTACAATTCTTTCTAGTCTCTAATTTTAATGATGAAGGAACGCTAAAAATCTACTGAAACACACTATAACAGCATTAATATGTTTTTGGAATGCTTGAGTATTAATAATATATAAATACACTAGTAAACAATTAGATTACTGCTTAGATCATGGAGCAATAATAATCAATTACCTCAATGGATGTAAGTGCATTGCAAGAGAGATCCAGAGACTTGAGACGAACAAAGCTCTTGAGGGCACTCCCTAAATGTTGTATCTTCTCCTCGTATGTCCCAGGTAGGCTTAGTGAGCGGACATCAGCTGTCAACATAGTTAATTAGAGATCACCTTTCTTAAGTTGATTAAGAAATGTTTTTGCTGGTTAGGCTAGTTAGCTTAGCTGTGGTTGGCTATAGATGTTAAAAGAAATATACTTTGTCTGTTAAATTTTAGACACAGCCCAAAAGCGTATGCACGTAGTTCGTATATAGTATTATTAATGATTGTACAATATAAAATTACCGAGAGATGGATGTGTCAGTTGCAGTTTGTTCCGTATCCACTGCTCTGTCAGAGTGACCAGCTCCGCCGCCATACTTTTCGAACTGATGCTGCCTTCTCGTGCTGTCGTAATAACTAGCGCTGGACCATCCACCACTGAGGCGTTATTACTAACTTCTTTTGTCACTAGTTATAATTTGTTAATATGTTTTACCATTGACAAATGTTGATAACTAGCATTAACATTGGGTCTAAATTAAATTACTGCTAGTGTAGTAGTTGAAATTTACATTTGTGTGCATCACTTGAAGGCAACTTTACACACATGCGCACTGAGCTCATATCCGGAGTCACATGTCAAAACAAACCCGCATTCTTCCTAAAGTTTTGGACCACTGTAAGCGCGATCAAAACGATCAGTTACTTGCTTATGTATATATTATTATAATCTCAAGTTTTTATTTGTTCGACAGTGTTATATCGTTATTTCAGTCCAATGGCCTCTTGTATTACGATTTTTTTCAACATAATTCTGACTTCAGCAGCACTTTATTCATCCCATAAGCTGTTTAGGGTAAGGATAATCCTATGATAGTGTGTAGACATTGTTAAGATTGCCTTTTCTAATTAATACGTATGTGTACTAACCTAAATATGGCCTATGTGTTTAACAACTCCAAGTAATAAACACAATACTGTCTAATTGCTTTGTGTCCTCATTTTCTCCCAGAATCACAGGGCTCCTTCTCTTGGCTTCTTTCTACTTGGACTTTCCACACTTGCATCCTGCACCCCATACTCCTCTCTTGAAGAAGGGTCATGGACAGCTGATGTCTTGGCTCCAGTACTTGTCTCTTTTGAATTTCTGTGGCTGAGCGAGGACCACAACACTGCGTACGTTGTCCTGTGTGGGTCCTGCCTGTTCCTTGGACTCAGTGACTGGCTATCAGCAGATGCATTTGCAGTCATGACCCATTGCCTGTGCCTATCATCCCTGTCTTGCTGCCTCACCGTTTGCCTGTTTGCTGGAAATGCGTTAGGAGCAGTTGCTGGTGTGGCACTCACTGTTCCTTTGCTGATGGCACCTACAGCTGTGGCCGAGGGATTGATGCAGTGGATTTTGAAAGGCATTTTGTGTGTGGGCTGTTGGGCTGCCACACGAGCCCTCAATATATTTTTGATTGAAGTAACAGACAGGTGTCATATAAGCATTTAGTATAGCAGTAAATGTGTAATCAAGTTTATTGTCAGGTGAACTCACAGGTGTCAGTATAATTGGGTATCTTGAAAGATGTTTAATTACTTGCATTAAAACCAAATACACAGGCATTTTACTCCACACAGAAAGATGATTTTATTCCACACAATGATTGCATTATGCTACTGAGCCTGTCCGTACCAATGTGTCTGGGTTGTTGGTACTACATCTCCATCTCAGTGTCAGTGTTAGTGTGATACATTTGTCAAGCATCCAGCAGCATCTGATCTCATTTCATCAGCCTCAGCAGTATAACTATTTAAATATCTGCAGTGATCCAGCCTCTTGGCCCTCTTCTTACTGCATCATGCCATCCTAATACTTACCAATGGAATTTTGCGTGACTTTGTAAGATAGCTATAAACCAAGCTTTATTCACTTCATTATGGTCTGCCAACCATCACCTGAATACATAGTATCTTTATAAGTAGTGAATTGTGTGGGATACTGCAGTTTCTCTCTCTCAGGATGTTTAGAGCCACGTCACCTCTTTTACTGCAGTACTTGCACAACCATCTCCCAGACTTTTTTAAGAAACAGAAAAACTGAATATAATCATATTCTTGTGTTTACATGTTTGTGTTGATTTCACATTGTGTTTGTTTTGTGTAGTTTAATGTTTATGTGTTGCCTTGCATTTATTTTCTAGCTCTTTGAGAAAAACAAGCACTGTTAATGTTCTCAGAATTATTTTGAACTCTTGAATTTATATTATATATTTCATAATTTCTAATACATGTTTCAATATCTTGATCTTTGTTGGTGTTTCTTTTAGAACATTAGACAATAGTTGGATATGTGTAATATGTGTTGTACTCTTGGCCTACTAGTATATTCTGTATTTATTTAGCACATTTAATAAGCCTCTTTGAATCTGTCTTTAACACTGCAGCAGACAGACAGGCTGCACTGAGCATGCTCACTGTAGCTGCAGCCCGTAGCTAGAGCAAAGTGGTGAAAGAGGAGGGAAAGAGGAGGAAGGTAAGGAGAGGAGGACGTGGAGCAGGATTCACAGAAGAGCTCCACAGGGACTCTGAGGACAGCGGCTGCATGGACATATCTGTGAGTGACATGATCCAAGGACTGTTGAAGGGACCGCAGAAAGCCCGAATATCATGCTGGCATCAGCCGAGGAAAGAAATGTGATAAGGTAAAGTGGGACAGCCGTCATTAAAAAACAGCATTTCTGCTTATAGCTATCTTTGTGACATTGGTCATTTTGATTAAATTTCTTCAAGGGTTTTAGAGACGGCGTAGAGATGTATGCCTTCTACTCCCTTTTAGTCTACATCTTCTACACTGTCTTCAAGAAAGAAGAGGAGGAAGTGTTGGATGAAGCATGTGGAGCGTCCACAGACGTACGTCTAGTCTTATCATTTGCAACCCCATGGTCCATTGTCAGTTTAATGAACAAATGCGTGAAGCATTTATCACCAGACAAAAAAATGCAACAAGCATGTCAAAAAATGTATAAATACGTCAGTGCATGTATTTTCTATAGGCTCATGTTTGCATTGTCAATATTTATCTGTACTGTTGTCTGCCCTCGAATGTGTTGCTGTGCAGGAGGCAGAACATGTTTCCATGGAAACAAGGAGCAAGAGAAATGGCCACACCCCCAAAATTGGAAAAAAGGCTTTTGCTCGGCTTAGTGAATCAAGTAAGTGCTGAGGCACTGCATTTATATGCCTTGCATAAATTGTTATTATGCTATAATTATTAACAGTACAACACATTTTTGCATTCAGGCAGTAGCAGTGACAGTGATGAGTTGGGTATAAGTGATGAAGATGAAGCAGGGGGCACAGACCTTCCAGCGTGTACTCCACTGGCTGCTTTCTTGTCCTTCAAACAAGAGGCAGAGCAGAGGAGGACCTCACAAAATCAACTCGAAACAACAGCAAAGGTATTGTTATTACATAGGGTCTAAATCAGAACATCTCCAAATAGGACACAAAGCTAAAATATGTGTGCATCTGTCTTACAGATTACAGACTCTCCCCTGGTAGCTGTGATGTCCCACTTATTAAGTTTTCTGGAGCAGTACTCCCACTTCCAGCAGCTGCAGCAGCAGGCTGACCAATATCGCGTCCAACTCAAAAGGCACCGTGTCCAGCACCGGCGTCAGATGAAAGCTCTGCGTGCCTCATACCGCCAGCGCCTCAAGGACAAGAACAGCATCATCACAAGCCTGGAAGAGGCCTTTAGTCAGCAGCAGCCGGCCCACAGTCCACTGAGTGAAGGTGAGTCACATCTGGGGGAGGGGTGTTTTCATTTGGTGGGCATCAAAATTGATTAAATCAGAATGAGAGAAGGCAATATTACAGATTATTGCTGGAGCTTGTGTTTTAGATTTAATCAAATATTTTTTGGCCTCAAATTTCAATGGTTGAGTTTTATGCATCATAGTGTGAAAGCATTGTGTATATTTGTGCAAAGTAGCTATCAGAATTGTAGTGATGTGTGTTTGTTTGTCATGAATAAAACACACTTGTGATATAACAGCACTTAAAGGACTGGCACATGGTTAGCTCCATGTGAACTCACATTTAATTAAAAGTAATTGCTGGATCAGTTTAAAGTTTTACACCCAGGTACATATCATAAAGAAGCCAAACTGGATTGATTTTGATTCTTCTTTGATAATATTAATTAATTAATTAATTAATTAATGCCCTGGAGCACATTAATTAATCCATTAATCCTGATGAACATAACCTGCAACAGCAGCCAACATCCTGCCTACAACATCCTGCCAGAGTGCTACGACGGTGTTACTTACACGTCAGGCGGGTTGAGATACTCCACCCGCCTGCCATGTCGGGTCACCGTCCTCCAGATCCTTGCAAGCCAGCTCTTCTCCCCTTCAAAATTAAATCTCACGCAAAACTAAAAACATGCATAAATAAAACACTCTTTCCCCACCCTGTGACAATAGCATTTGGGGCAGACGTATGGGACTGATAAATATACGCCTTGCTGTCGGCGACGTCAGTGTGGGCCTAGTTATAATTGTACTCATTCTAGTACCACCTGTTTATGGAATACAATCATTGTTCAGCAGTCAGTAGATGGATTATACTATTTGTCTTTGTTTTAATTTCATATTGAAGTTATGAATTTTGCAGTTGTATTAATAGGGTTAATGGTTAGTAACAGTCTCCATAAACACATTTGCAGCATCTACTAACCTGATATGTGAAATTATAAAGCCATGCCAGAATATGAAACAGAGCAGATCGTGATAAATTATTTAGACTGCAGAAAGTGATTAAAACACAACTGAGCTTGTTGTGGTAGAGTTCGTTGAGCAGAACAGGCTTTTAATCAGGTCTGTATCTTAAAACTAGAGTTGTGGTTCTTGCTGCACATGCACTGAATTTATATCTGCTTGTAAAGAGTCCTTTGAGACCTCAGAGTGGTTATATGTAACTCCAGGCAATAAAAGGGTAATATGTAGTGTGCAAAAGAGCTGTAAGTCATAGCTAATGTTTAGTATTACACATACACGTGAGTTTTGTCATAGATCGCATAGAGGAACTTAGGTCAAGAGAAGTTCACAGAAGATTGATTCATATTTCTTGTGATTGCAGTAGTGAATAATTTACTGAGTGGGAGCCTGATGATGTTTTATGTCATATTAGGTGAATCCAACAGTGACCCAGCGACGCAGGGAGGACTTCACAGACTGGTGGAGTCAGTCTATGGGCTTCAGAGTGAGAGGAGCAAGCTGCGAGGAGAGCTGCACTTCCTGCATTCACAACTGGAGCAGAATGAAAGAGACAGATACTCACGTATACAGGCCTTTCAGCAACAGGTACAAACAATGTACACATTCAACTATCTGTTCAAAAAGTTATTGTTTTTTAGGGGAAAAAATGTTGTGCTTAGAAATTGTATGAACATGTTCTTCTTAAACAGATTGATGAATTGAAAAGCTGCATAGAGGAGCGGGAAGAGGAGCTGTCCAGATTGAAAACTGCAACAGTAAGTGCCGTAAATAATTGCTTTACGTATATATGTTTCCTCCTCCCAGGCAGAGAAATTCAATTGCCATTTGAGATATTACAGATGAAGAATTGCCATGACGAAGCATAATGTGAGGTTTCCTTAGGGCGCCACTGACTCAGAGAAGAGGGTGCTGTGTCTGTCAGCAGAGAATGAGAGTCTGAAACAAAGCTTGAGCGTGACCCAAGGCCTTCTGCAGCAACTGTCCACCATCCCCTCCCAATCCAGTAACATGCTCATAAAGGTTTAATACACCTCATACATATATACAAACAAACAGCAAAAATTTTGTTTGCACATTACATCTTTTCATTTACATTTATTTTTTGTGTTAGGAAAATGAGAACCTCCGAAGCAGAGTGCAGCAGCTGGAGATGTCCCTTCAACAGCGTGCAGAGCAGTTGTCACACCTTGAGCGACACAGTGAGGAGTGTGAATGGAGACGAGGGCAGGAGCTGAGGAAGAGAGATGACAGAGTCAGAGAACTGCAGCTAGAGTTAGACCGAGAGAAAGCAAAAGACCCTGTGGTTAAGGTGAACAGAACTGTTTACTAATAATAATAGCTCACATCTTTTTGTCTCATCATGTTAATCCTAGGCAGAGCTAAATCAGGTCAAAATAGTTATTAGCTAGAAGCCAAAGTACTGGGTTATATCACAGTGAAAATCAGTGCATCACTGCAGTGATCTAGATCACATTAAAAAAATAATAATTTTGCATTTTGTGATTCATACACTAAAATGAATAATTTTGAAAGAATTGCTTTTAACATTTGCACAGCACTTTATGTAAATCTGATAACAGATGTGTGTTCTTCTGACAGTATGTGACCAAAACTGTGGAGGTGGAATCACCTGCAACACTAAAGCACGTGAATAAAGCCCGACAGAAGAATGAGCTGCTCTCTGAGAAGCTTCAAAATCAGAACGAGAGATGCAAACAGTTGGAGGAACAAATCAGGAAGTCAGATGAATACAGCTGTAACCTGCAGCACAAGGTACCAGTCAACAAAGTATGATATGATAATATGATAATGTTATATTAACATAAAATATGGGTAAATATAAAATTCTTAGGATGTTGTCACCTCATTCAGCTTGTATGCTCATATAAAAAGCCAACCGACACACTATTGATATTATAGACAAAATAAGATAAGATAAGAGATTCCTCTCAGCTATAGGGAATCTTTCACACCTCCACTCGGATCAATACCATTGACAGATGAACCCTCTTGCAGGGATAAATTTAGACACATTGAAGAAGCTGAGCGGGCAGAGTGACAAGTTGCTGTTTTACAGATTGCAGCATATGAGAGAGAGATCGCTACACTGAGGGGGGAACTGCTGAAGGAGATTGCACATTTGGAGGAGAGGAAGGAGGAGGCTGTGAGGGCTACTGCTCACTGCTCTGCAGAGCACTTTCAGAGTCTTCAGGACCAGTTCTTTAGTAAGTGTCTTCAATTATCTAACTGAATTTAGTAACTACATTAAAGAAACATGGGGTGGATGTTTTAAGGATTGGATATTTAACAAGTCAGTATTCATTTTTGATTTGGGCAGCCTTACAAAAGCGTTTGACTTCACTTCCACCAACTCTGCGCTCTATGAAGACCGACTATGCCAGCTTGAGGAGCCAAGTCCGAAACTTTTCCGAGTTTTATGGAGCAGCTATCAACGAAGCAAAAAAACAAGTCTGTAATTGATTTTTCATTTATTCCTGATTTATTCCTGAAGTGCCCTACTTTGCACCAAATAACCACTATCTTTACTAATTGTCTTTGGTAGATTTCTGCTACAATTAATGAGATGTCTGAAGCAAATAAAGATCTTCTGGAGAAATACAGGAAAGAAGTAGCACTGCGGAGGAAGTACCATGAACAGTTGGTGGAGCTTAAAGGTGTGATGATGAGGCTGATTGACTACGTATTGAATACAGCGTGTTCATACATATACAATTTCTGTTTTCTGCTGCTAGGTAACATCCGTGTGCTGTGCCGTGTGAAGCCAGTGCTGAAAGAAGACCTCCAGGAAGAGGGCCACTCTGTGGCTGTGACCACTGACCCCAACAATGAGTCCTCACTGACTGTACTCAACAAAGGAAAAGGGCGCATCTTTGAACTGGACAAGGTTTTCCAGCCTCAGGCTACACAGGAAGAGGTCTTCCAGGAAATTGAACCACTTGTTACCTCATGCATTGATGGATACCATGTCTGCATATTTGCTTATGGTCAGACTGGCTCTGGAAAAACATACACAATGGAGGTATGTTGTCCTTGTATTATTGTTCTACTTTAATTACATATGTGTACTGTTGGCTCTATAGGTTGAGTTTTGTTTTGCAGGGGAGTGTGGAGAACCCAGGCATTAACCAGCGAGCACTGAAGCAGCTCTTCAATGTGATCGAGGACCGTAAAGACATGTGGTCTTATACTGTGACTGTGAGCTCTGTGGAGATCTACAATGAGGTGCTCAGGTAGGATTTACAGTAGACTATCATGCTATTGTTTTAGAGCTACAACCTATTGACCAAATGTTATTATTTTAATTAGAGATCTGCTGAGTAAAGATGGAGAGAAGCTTGACATAAAGATTAATCCTGATGGAACAGGGCAGCTACATGTGCCGGGTCTTCGGGTCATTGAAGTGAGGAACTTTCAACACATCAAGAAAGTAAGAAATAGTTATTTTATCTGGTTGAATTTTTTTCCAATTACAAGAAAATGTATCATTGATGGTCTGTGCTTCACTGATGCAAATGGCTCTTTGTTGAAGATTTTAGCAACAGCTCGTCGAAACAGAATCACCTTTGGCACCATGATGAACCAGCACAGCTCTCGCTCCCATGCTCTGCTTTGTATTACTGTTGAGGGTATAGACCTCGCAACAGGCTCAAAAACCACTGGTTAGTCACAATAATATGCTCCAACAATTAGTGTAGTGTCACCTGTTTTTAATATGAACTGATTTTTCATTTTAGGTAAGTTAAACCTGGTGGATCTGGCTGGCTCAGAGAGAGTGTGGAAATCTGGTGCAGAAGGGGAGAGACTGAAAGAGGCCCAGAATATTAACCGCTCCTTGTTGGCGCTTGGTGACGTCATCCAGGCACTCAGGGCACGGCAGACCCACATCCCATTTAGAAACTCACGCCTTACTTATCTGTTGCAAGACTCCCTGGGAAAAGGCAGCAAGACTGTTATGGTTGTCCAGGTATGTTTGGATGTTAAGACACTGCCCTGATTTAGAATTTTCATTCTCATTAAGAATGTAATTTCCATTTGGGATATAAGAAGCCCCCCAGCAAGAGGTTGTGGGTTCAATATATGGACCGAATGACACAATCTCACTGGAAACTGGCCTCAATGAATGCGCTAGAGTGAATAGTTGTCTGTCTTTGTGTCAGCCCTGTGGCTAACTGGCCATGGTCCTGGGTGTACTCCACCTAAGGCCCACAGTTGCTGCTACCTCTAATAAGAACAAGTGAATGAAGATTAATAAATTATGTGTTGTCAAGTTATAATAAATATATATTTTTTGTCTTATCAAAGGTGTCTGCCCTGGAAAGCAACTTGGGAGAGACCCAGTGCTCACTCAAATTTGCCCAGAGAGTGTGTAAGGTGGAACTGGGTCCAGCGGCCAGGAAGATTGAATCTAGTGGTCTTTGTGATTGACAAATTGCATAAGGACTGTGCTTCCTCCTATTACCTACTGATATACCATGATGCAGCATTAATACTACAGCACCAATGTGAACTGCACAAGGGCTAAAATGGTAACAATGTGACAAACGCATGTAAACTTCTCATTGAACCCAATTGATTAGAACCCTTTACTATGAAATAATAACATACAGTATACTGGTAAAGTCAGGGATATTTTACTTTCGGGTAAATTTTTTGTAAAGTAAAAATGTCCATGATACAGTAAGTCAAAGTGTTTTACAGAAATAAAAGTTAAAAATACAAACAATTGATTAAAAAATGCATTAAGAAACAGTTTAAAATTATGAAGAGTGTAGATAAAGGACATTCAGTTATATGCACAGCTAAAAAAAACTGTTTTCCACATCTTCAGGGAGACTAGTCCAGATTTGAGCTCCATAAAACTGAAACGCTGCTTCACCGTGTTTAGTCCTGACTTTGGGCACCAGCAGAAGGCTTGTGCCTGATGTTTAAGAAGTACAGAACCAGCTTAATGTTTTCTAACTTAATGTGCATTTTAGGAGCAATGTAATTTAACCCGAAACTGAAATATTTCTAACTTTTTGTATGGTAGTATATGAGAACTTCCTGCTGGACTGGAGTGCTGACTACTCACCAGTTGTATTTTTAAAATGTTTCTTATACCTCTGATGTTTTGTGCAGTATCATATCCAAACTGGTTTACTATTAATTTTCATCAGGAGCTTAAATGTTAAATCTTGCTCTAAATGTATGTAGTACGTGACCTCCATATGTATTGTGTATTTCTTAAGGTCAGTAGATGTGCATAGCTCATATCAGTGTCACCTGCAGTTAGTTCTGAATAAGCATAAAATGTAGCAAAAGAGCAATGGCTAAATGCTAACTGCTGGCATTTGCCTTTTGGAAAGATGTAAGCGAACTGGTGGCCTTGTGATAGAACGTAAAATAAACTGTGCAATATCCCCAAAAGAGAGGATCTGAATGTGCACTTTTGTATAAAATAGCCAATATTGTGTTTCAGATTCGGGGTTTTCAGTAGTTATTACTAGTGAATGTCAAACCAAAACTAAATGTTCATGTATTTATCACTCTAATGTAGCAAAGACCATGTTTAAGTATTTTAAGGAAATTCAGTTGTATCTGAATAAATAAAGAAACAACAATGTTTTACAAGTGTTCGTTCATTCACAAGTCTTTCAAAAAAACATCAGTAGAAAGTATAAAAATAATGTTACTTATGTCACACAACCAGTAAAACATACAACAAGAATAATTTCACTTTAAAGAAGAAATCATTTGTGCTGTTTTGAGCTCTGAGGCGATCCCTATTGTGGTCCAGTCATGCCATACAGTCTTTTTTTCTCCATCACTCACATCTTCAGTCTGAGTCTTCTTCTTCTGCTTGTACTGCGCCCACAACTCCTGCCAGCTCTTCTTCACTGCCTCTTAAACGATCACCTATAAAGCACATGTGCGAGACAATAAAATAAGGATCTTCAGACTTCTATCGTGCACCATTACAAGTTGCAATCCTATATAAACCACAATGCAGCCATCTACCCCAGTATTCAAACCATGAATGAAAAAAAACAAAATGCTGAAAAATACTAACGAATGATTTCAGCAATGGCTCTTTGCGTCCTCCTCTCCAACTTCTCCAGTTTCTTTGCTACATCACGTTTGAGATCCCTGGATGGAGAACAACAGTTAATTTAAATAAAAAAGTCTTTAAATGAATTGTATACCTTTATATATTTTCTTACCAGTCTGGTTTTCTTGGGGCAAGGTTGGCCAAATCCTGACAAAAGAAAAAGAGCTCAGAAATCACCAATTACAGAGTAGCATGTGCAGTAAATTAAATGATAACTTACTACTTCCTCAATTATTGGCTCAGGATTGGCAGCCTCTAGCTGATCTTTTACTTTGTCTTCAACTACAAACAGAAATGATTTTTAATTATTATTCCATACATATCCTAATTATGTGTTATTGTGAAGAGTGGCTCAGCAAAGCGAAAACAAACTTAGGGGCTTGTGAGCAGAATTCACCTGATGCAGGTTTGGCTTTTGGCACCTGCCGCTCCTTCAGCTCGTCATCCTCAGGCGTGTAGTTCCTTAGTTTGAGCTCTCTATAAAGACATACAAATTATGAAGATTATGTGAGCTTATAAAACAGTCTATGGTAAAAGCGCAATACTGACTTCTAGCCAGAAGGTGGCACTGTAAGTAAACGTATTTCAATGAACCCGTGACTAAAACTCAACACAGCTGCACATGTAATGTTTGGAGCAGGTCAGGAATAATGTCCCTCTTTATGTCTATGAACGTGTCTGATTAACATGCTCCACCTGCTTCTACAGACCCACAACTAACTATCTGTGGAATGCTCTCCTTGCAGTCTAATTGTACCATCTTTCAGCACACACAGGGGGATTCTTGGCAAGTTCAGCTGACATCTTTGTAGATTATGGACAAGTTCTAAAGTCCAAACTATTGTCCAGCCAAGCACAGGCCCAGAGCAGGATCAGCTGTGGTGTGCATAACATGGATTTGTGATGAAGCTTGTGAGGGTACACTGCTGGTACATTCATCACACTCCTGCTCCCACTACACAGACCCAGGCCTTGTATGGGTATGGGCAGGAATGCTAGTCATGTCTTTGGCTGACTGAGGCCTGCCTCTCTTTGTGAGAGGGTAAGAGAGTCTTTTTCTAACACACAAAACAAAAACATGCATGTATATATACCACACACAGGAAATGTAAGTCTCTTTTGCAAGTTAAAAATAATATTAATTTAACAGTTACCATATATCCTGTGTAATTTTCTAATCATTGCTTATTATGATCATTGCTCAAAACAGTACAATTTTACAGTCACTGCTGTATTTCCACCAATGTTTGGCAATTTGATATCACCGTAAAATTTTAATGACAGTCACGGTATACATTATACATTACACATTAATACTGCGTGTCTAAAACAAGTGAAAAACAAACAAATCTATAAATGCTTTGGTTAAAATTTCATAAGAGGTCCTTAAGTTGTGCAGCTATTTTCATCTTAGAAAAGTCTGTCCTGTCAAACTCAAGGATCTCCAGCAGCAATCCTTCAGCTTCGTCAGTGCACTCATTAAATATAAACAATGGAAAAAGCCCTGTAGGGCAGGAACGAGGCTATTCACCACTGACTGACAGAATTTAACACGCTACAAAATATTTCAACAGTCAAAGCTGTGTGTAAATACAGCATCTTCGAAACTTCAAGACGGGCTCTGCATTAGCCAAAGCTGGCTAATGGTCCAAATATTCTGTTTTTGTTTGTGGATTTCAGTTAAAAGAAAGAGCAATTACTTTGGTGCAAGTGATAAAGTCAACCTGTGCTTTTCTCCCGTGTCTTCTTCTAATGAAGCCTTTTTGCTTTCTGGCTCTCCATCATCTTGCTCTCGAACCTGGACAAAAACATTAAGAACACAAATATTACAGCCACAATTACTAACCCATTACTTACATGCATTATGACTCTCACTTTTCTTCAAGCCATTATACTTATGCAGCTTGTGGAAAAAATAATATATGCTTTATTTGAATTTGAGAGTCCATATACATTTTAATAATAAACCTTTATTATGCTCTTATTAGAGACAAGAACGTCCAATGAGTAAGTATTGACCTTCAGTAAACGATGTCCACACTGGTCTTAGTTGAACCACACCTATCCTGCATTTTCCTGAAGAGGCTTCCTGTCAAGCTGCTGAAACAATTCAGTTTGACTGACCTATGCCTGGAGGACTGTATAACTGTATGCCGCACAGTTTAGTGAACATTTAAAGTGACATAATGGCGAAACCCTTTCAATAGAGTTTACTGCTAAAAATAGAACGATGTATTTCCCCCAAGATTAGCTTCACTCATGACTCGTGAGAAATGTTTTCATTAAAATATTTCATTCGTATTAAATTGAAACTAGTAAGGGAGAAAAAGTATATTTTCTGTATAGAAAAAAGCATTTATATGAACATAAACTGTTTTCATCACGTGTAGAAAAGATTCGATTCTAGTTGGCTCATTTGGCGTGTTAGCTTGTACGGAATTACTGATAAAGTGTAAAAGATATTAGCTAGAAAATGTGACCGGATAAGATCCGATATGTCAAATAACACAAATACTTATTATATTACATTCAGGCTTAGGTTATACATTTGATCGCGTCTATCTGAATTTCATTCCAGCTAGCATGGATGCTAACTTTAGCTTGCTGTAGGTTAGCAGCAGTAGATAACAGGTGAATGTTATCGTGTTACAGATGAATAAATATACAGATTCATTAAATACATGCTTACATGAAACTGTTTTTCCCGCAACGCTTTTAATCTCTCTTTTCTTTTCAGGGCCTGCTCCTGCAGCGACCCAACGCTGTGCTCCATGTTTATCTCCTCCTTGTGCGCGCGCAGCACTCTACGATCGCAACTCCATTAGTCGTCCTAAAATACGAGTGTCGAGCAAATCGAGTCTGGGCTTTCTATTGATAGTAACTGTCTTTATGTGTGATGTAGTTGGCAATTTGGTTCATGTGTTTTATTAAAACAAAGTAAAGCAATGTGTTTACAGTAGGATTAGTGTTGCAACAAAGAAGAACACAGTCCCACTGGAAATATGGGACGAACACTAATGAGGCCCACCACTCTTTATACTAAAACACATCAAGGCATTCTTATTGCATAAATTAATAGTTCTAATAAAAAGCCCTCACTGTGTTGCTTTAACTGACATTTATGATATTTTAATATAATGCATTACCTATAGGACACTGTTGTTGATGGTCACAATGTTAGGTCCTGGTGAGGAATGTAGGCCGTCACCATGGTAATACAGCTTCCTCAAGCCTCACTGTGTGCATCCTTCATAATGACCAACACCAGAGCATGACAACACAAACTACTGAGATAAGGTTTATTAATAATGGTTGAGAGCACAAGCCAGTAGACCAGTCTTCCTATAGTTGTGCACAGAGATATAAGGAGGGTTGGGGTTAATTGTCCATAGACAATTCAATACATGAGTTAAACCAAATGAAATGCCAGTACACATTTGAGATTCATGACTATATAGCCATGACCTGGATGAATGAAACCCTCCACATATTCCTAATTGATAGTCTACATTTCATATAGCCTCCTATTAGCCTATATATAGCATTGACACATAAGGGCACCCAGCACACTGTACTCTTTTCAATATAATGCTTAAAAACACACCCTCAGCAAAAACAGCAAATCCCTGAATATTGATTTAAGTTTTTGCTTAAACCTAAGACAGCTATTACATTGTTTTGATGTAGGTGCATTCCCCTCTTCAGTGTTGGTCAGTCATTTGCAGATGATCCCATGTAGTTGAAGGGTGTTTGTAGTTGAATGGTGTCTTTGAAGGCTACATGTTGACCTTTTTTATATAGGTTAGACCATTACATTTGTATTGTCAAGCATCTTGACGGTGTCCAATAGGATACTCTGATGGAGATTATGTGCGTGTGTCTTTAAGAGTAGCAGTCTACCTGGGTGCATGGCAGTTCATTCTTAACCCATTTCACTGCTTGTTAGAGAATCTGACACTACAGTACAACAGGGCGGTAGGTCCATGCGTGTAGCGCTGTCATTTTTCGCCGAGGAGCGGGTGGCATGTGTCGCTTCCGTGGGAACTCGCTCCAGTAGGAATCATACAGCAACAAGCTCGCCTCAGTGCGGACATGGGTGTTCCTTCAGACACGCATTTATTCTAGGTGGTTTTGTGATACTGGCTGGTCAAGGCGTTTTGTTTTGCCTCTAAATGCCACTCTGGTAACTTTGCCCAGCGAGACCAAAACACTTTTATTAGCGTCGTGTGCCCTTCGCTTCGCAGCGATGGTCCAAAAGAGCGCGACGGGAACTGCCGTTTTTGGGAAACAACTTCAAACGGCTCGGGCACTAATAATGGTGAACAATTTTAAGATTTTCTAAAAGAAAAACGCTATAATGAGCAATCACAAGGGTGGCGGAATGGCATCGAAAGAGCGGCTGTACGAGCTGTGGATGTTGTACTACACTAAGGTAAGCACTACCTGCCTATGACACCTGTTGTTAGAGCAGGTTATTTGACACCAGTTTCACTCATAATAACAGTATTATTAACAATAACGACATCACAGGACAAGTCACTCACTCTTCTACCGTTCTTTTGGTTACAATAGGATCATATGCTGGTAATTGCACACGGTAATACGAGGAAGTGACTGTTTTGTTGTTTTATTTACATAGTGGCAGCAAGAATAGTGTCTATAATATACCTTTTCAAAAAGCCGGGTAATTTAATATAGACACACAATTAACACTGTCTATTTAGTACATTTCTGAATTTCTTGAGGTGTTTAATTAGCGTGGTTTATGAAGGCTACCTGAGATGCAGGTGTTCTCAAGCTAGGCTACTTACTTCCTGTTCCTGTTAGCATACACTTCCACCATGGATAACATTTGAATTAGAAATTAGTAGTAAATACTGTAGTTTTTCTTATTTGAATCTAAAGTGGTAATTCAATTTAGCCTGAAACTGTCCTTTTTTGACATTCCTTTAAAATATTGCCCCCAGTGTCTTGCCTTTGGTGGTTCCTGTACAATGTGTTAAATAATTAATAAGACATTTGCCTGGAGACACTGGGTATCAGCCCAAGTCTCCAACATGTAGTCTGGTACATATCTGCTTGTTTGTTTGTTAATTTACTTTACTTTTAGACCACTACTGAAGGCACAGAATATGCTGTTCCCACACAGCACTTAATATCATGTGGTGACTAAGGTCAGTGTGTTTCTAATCCATCCTTTGACTTCTATGGGCCTTTGCCAATATGATGATGGTCACATTGGAGGTACCCGGTCATGCCACATTCTTTAACAAATCCAAAGGAAGGACTACAGACTTTTAGATTAACTCCTTATATGAAGTAGAATTAGGCAGTTAATAAAGGTTTAACCCGACCATCTTTAAACGTCACTGCCTTGTGTGACTCAGAGGAACACAATAGTTTGCAGACAGGCAGCAGAACCACTTTAGAGAACAATGACCCGCCTCTCCTACAGCCTTTCAGCGGCGACGGTGTCTGAAGTTAGTTCAAGTCAAATCTTTCTTTTATGTTCATGACATATCTTATTTCCACATTGATGCTCTCACCACGTGAAACTGCAGTTTTGAATATTGCAAATGAGCTACTGGGACCTGATGTCTTATTTTCATTATTAGTGAAGCAAACAATATGTGCAGAGCATCATGACTGTGTTTGAGTCATAGTAGTTACACTCTCTATAAGAGGTTAATAGTTGAAAATCTAATATCTTTTAATCTACTTGATAGATTATTCTCATGTTTATTAAAACCGCCTTTAAAATAATACAGTTATATTATATTAATATATAAATGTTATATGAGAGAACATTTTGGGCTGTGATGAATCTTACAGCTGTGATAAACAATAAAAGGCATAACTTGCTCAGGCTTGTTCGTGATGAAACATTCTGCTTCCTCTGATTGTGCAAGGAATTACACTCGCTGCAAAGACTTGTAGATTAGCTGAGCCCCACATCAGTTTCATCTGCAGGGTTTATAAAGTGCCACTGGTATTTTGTAATATGTACAAAACAGAAAAAACATAGTATAGTATTTAGTGAACATGTTATTGAAGTAAAAGTACACATCATTTGTACAGTATTTAGCTCCAGTATAGACAGTCAGATGTGTGACTTGTAGAGATTGTAGTTATATAATAAATGCATGTTTTGACAGCATGTTGAGTTAAGCATGTTTAAGACCCTGACACAATAGTCTGCACACGCCTTGTCTTTCATCTGAAGGTAAAACCATCATCACTGGCACAGTTACAGGCTCCATATCTTATCTGTTGACGCCTCTCAGGGCAATGTAAAATGCTAATGTCTGGCAGGCATAGACACGTGTGATCTAATCACCAGCGGAGGATCACAACTTGTTAGATCATGTGTGAGTGCTGCCTCATAGAGTATTGTATACATATGGAAAATGATTAGTACTTTCACAACAGCATACTTAGGAGTGCACAGGAGTGACCTTCACTTTGTTCAACATTAGTATCAGGGACCTTAAAAATAAATATAGTGTTAATTAATATTGTGTTATTTAACAGACTGAATAAAAATACTGAGCAGAACTTTTGAGGGTCTTGTGTAAACCCACACAGCTGAGTTATGAAACCTAACCATACCTATTATTTTGATTGTTTAGATTCTGGATGAAGATTAAAAATGTAGAAATGATTCAGCTGCCAAAGACCAATAATCATGTACTCCGTGATGACATGCAGAATAAAAATAATAGTCATTAGCTCGAGAGACTGCTGGGATTAATTAGTACTTGTAGCAATGGCAACGGTCCACACTGATAAACTGTCACCAATTTACTTTGCACAGCTGTGTACCCCCTCAACATATATGTTTAGGGACAAAAGTGTCATGTTATAACTATTGTAACTCCTGGAATCACTGTAATTTGGCTTTGTTTGATCAATGTAATTTGGTATTTGGTAGCCTCCAACCACATGTAGCCTTAGTGACTCAATTCCCTTCAGAGGCACAACTCGCCCTGTTTACCAACACAAGAGCCAACAAGGGAAATGTGCTCTTTGCTTTCACTTGTGCAGAAGGCAAGAGCGAACCAGAATGCCAAGCAGCACAGAGACACAGCTGCTTGGCCATATTCAAAGCTAACTCATCACAAACACATGTTGCCCATATCTGTAATCTGGGTTAACCATCAAGCTAATTTAAAGACACTATATATTTAGTGACCGTGATAATATCAAAATTAGCGCAGTTTTAAAATATAGTCTCTACAGGTGGACGAACTAACCTTTTTTATCAGGAACCTATTTGCTTCACTTCTCGTTATGAAATATAATTTCCCATTTGTCATGTAATGCTCTCTTAATAAAATCTTCCATTTTACACCCCAACAGGTAGCAGTGTAAAACAATAATAATGCTTCCATTTAAAGGTATAACAGAGGTTGTTTGCAACGATTCAGAAAAAATTCAGAAACCAGTGTCTGTCAATGTCACACTCATCAATAAATCAGCCTTGAACATAATAAAGACTGGGCTGGGAACCTCAGGGTACCTCCCAATTCGATACCATATGCGATACAAGACTCACTATACAAACAACATCTCAATATGGCGATACTCCAATACTCGATATATTGCACATAATAACCTACAATATATCACGTTTTTTAAAGTAATTAATACAGTATTTAAACTGTATTCTAATGACTTTATATTTCTTTTTAGGTAAAAAACAGGTCATTTAATAATTAGAACGGTGACTACTACAACTGTATCTCACAAATAAGTTGACTTTCTCAAAATAAGAATCAAAATTTAAGCACTGCCAGATTTTATTTTTGTGAAATATACAAAATATTCTAAATCCTGATATACCGATACAGCAGCCTGCAATACTGATACCGTATCTCCAAAAGAAAAATCTCGACATCTCGATATATCGATATTGATATTTATAACAGAGTAGCAACCTGCTCAGGACTTTTCGATCCTGTTCCCGCCCCTTCTCGAGGCCTTTCTGACCCTTCCTGCCCGATCCTGAGAGCCTCCCCCTGCCTGACTGCCTGAGAGATCCCCCCTTCAGGTCTCTACAACACTACTAACAAATACTTCCTTATTTACCAGCAGGTTAAACCAATAACAAATGAAGCTACCTCAATCAACCAAGCCTTAACCCCAAGGTCTACTATTGGTTGATTGTTTTTAGGACCCACAGAGTAAGACAATTATATATTATGTGTATATTATATTTCAGTGTGCCTAAGTACTCTAATGGATAGTAAAGGCTATTTAATTTTTTGTAATTTAAAGTAATTAAAAAATGCTAGTTTTAAACAACCTCTAATATCCCTTTAAATGTTTGATTATAAACTCACAGGAAAGGTTCATTGTGTAGTTGCTATTTTTATCTGAACACAGCCCCTGGGATATTTTGAATGGTCTTCCTTTGCAGACTGTATCTTGTGGTGTTTTACAAACATTTTGGGATGTAATCTTCTGTTGAACACATTATATGTTCTTTTGTCAAACATCTTTCACACAAAAAGCTTAACTCATATCTGACGCATCTTTATGTTGGTCTAGACAGTACAATAGTCCTGGTTATTCATTGTTGCTGTGGGAAGTTTATAAAGGCCTCTCTCATATCAGCTCAGAACTATAGGAATAGACTTAAAAGAGGAAGGGCTTTGACGTGTATGAAGGAAATAGGCTTGGGTTAAAGTGAAATGTCATTTCCTGGTTCTGTCTTCGTCGCAAGAGCAGACATTAGTGTGTCAGACAATGCTCAGAGTAATGTGCAGCTGAGGAGCTGCTGACTGTGGACTGCCTTAATTTGAGACTGGGTTCTGCAGAACCTGGGCCCTGCTCACTCCAGTACAATGAGAGATGGACTGGTCCATAGATCAAGGCCAGTTGGTAATGTAACACTGTTTACTCTGGTCATAGTCACTTCACTGTGCACTATATCTACTGTTATTGTTTTGATATCATTGCACGTGATTTGTGTAGTGAGCAAGCTTGAATGTGTGTTTGTCTGATATATTTATAAAAGCTACATTGTATTGTCTCTGTCTGCAGCCTGTTCCTATTATGTTGTGTACATTTGTGGCCACTGCATGTTGACTTCTAGGGGAAGTACCTGATACATTTGTGTACAGTGACCTAGTCAGCTTCAGATAACTCAAGTGTCTTTTTAGAGAACTACTAAAAACAATCAGAAACACCCTTATGGGTCAACATTAAACCAAGAACATTTCTTTGTGTCCTGTGTTTTATAATTTTCAGTTTTACCACTTAATGGAAATGTCACAACCAAATGTTTGTTAAAAGTACCAGAATAGGTCGCCTTTTCAGATGATCGGGCCAATGTTTGGGTTATGTTTTGTAGTTTGATGTTAGATCAGACAGACAGGATGTGTTGTGCTGATTTACGCTGTGATAATAACCACCACAGTTTAGAAACCAATATTGAACTTAAAGATCATTTCTAATTGCATTATAAAGACAGTAATGTGTATTGTATAAGCTGAAGTGGTGTAGAACATATTTCTAACAGTGTGAACAGTATTTTTTTCCTAACCTCTGTTTTGAAAAAGGAAAGACTGGTTAATGTGTTCCTCTGTGAGATGCTCTGTGCAACATCCTGTTTCAAAAACAGGTTTAGTCTTGTGATGTACAAAATACTATTGGATAAATTAGATAGCAAACCAAAAAGGCACATTTAATTTACAACTTTATTAAATAATCAAACACTGACATTTTCATTCTCGTCTTTTATAGAAAGATGTGAGCTATCTGCAACAATGGCTTGAGGCCTTTGTGGCGTCCTTTGAAAGACTCATTGATGTTCAGACGCTGGAGCCTCGGAGGTAGGTCCTTTTATTTGAATACTGAGCATGCATTTGTTTACTTTAAGAGCAAATGCAGACGTTTTTCGTGTTATCCCTCTCCTTATCCACACATACTTTTCTCACATGTCCCAGGCTGGAGGAGAGCAGCTCAGAAGTGCCCTTACTCCCCAGAGAGGTCCTGGTCTTCCTCAGCACGCAGCTATGGCACAGCTCTTTGCACCTGACGAACACGGCACTGGACAACAGTGGGACCCCACACCCCCTGCTCCTCATCAAGTTCTTCATTATTGTGTGCAGGTGAGGCCCAGGGAGCTTGCACCACACTGTAATGACACTACCTACTAGCTACATTAAGTCTATTTTTAATTTTGCAAATTCATTTTATTTTTAAATACATATTTGTAAAATAATCATAGGTCATAAGATATGTCCAATAATTATACTGCTGTTTTAATTTTTATAATAATGAACTACATATATATATATCTTTTTGTTATTGTCTCTAGAAATATGGAGAACATCGACCCAGAGAAGACCCCTGGTTTTGTTTTTGAAACGATTAAGCTTTTGGATTTCTGTTTGCACCAGGTACTGTATAACTAATATGAGCTATTCAAACAGGGCTTTCTCTTATTTATGGTTAGACTTGGCTGTTTGGCCATGTCCAATTTATCATCCAGACAGGTGAGATTTAGTGCTCTCTGCGGAATCTCAGCAATTGATCCTGTTTATAATATGCAACATCTATGCACAAGTAACCAAACAAGTTTTCATCAAAAAACAAAAGTGTGTGTTAAAAATGTGTTCACATACTCGTCATGAACTTTAGCTCCAAAGTCAAAGTGTGTTTTTGGTCTATGATCAGGTAAAGAAAGGACAAGGGGAGCTGGACTCTCTCCAGTTGGTGGTGCAGTATGGACTGGTGCTGTGCGAGAGCCTCTTCGACCCTTATCAGACCTGGAGGAGACGCTTGTCGGGGTGAGAGCCTGGCTTCACAACCACTTTTACCGTGGGGCTACAAAGATAAACATTTATCCCCACACAGGGGGAAAGTCAACATTTGGTCATGTGGTGGTGGTGATGTCTCCAAGTCTTAAAGGGCCAGTGCATTATTTTTAAGTAGTCTACACTCTTCACTTTTCAATTTTTATTTTTTTATTTTTTATTTTTTATTTTTTATTTTTTATTTTTTATTTTTTATTTTTTATTTTTTATTTTTTATTTTTTATTTTTTATTTTTTATTTTTTAT